>CM024723.1:788303-855300 GCA_014182545.1 Eucalyptus globulus | reverse complement strand
GAGGCTGCACACCGCCGCAAACTCCTCCTCCTCCCCCTTGCCACCGCCGCCGCTCCCCCACTCGATGACGCCGCCCTCGTGAAGTTCCTCCTCACGGCCCTCGCCTCAGTCTCTACTCTTTCTCTCGCCGTCTCGCCGTCTCGCCGTCGCGGGCTCGCCTTCGCTCGCGGCCTCATCTCATCTCTGCTCGCTCGCCCTCGCCTCCACCCTCGGACACGCGTGTCGAAACGTGTCGACAAAATTTGACCACATGTCGACAAATCCGACACGCGGTTAACGCGTGTCCGAGCGTGTCGACGTGTCTGACATGCTCCGACGCGTGTCGGACACGACTCGGAGGTCCTCTGAACGTGTCCAACGTAGGTTGTGGCCAGGCCAACTTCATCAGTTCGACATGTATGTACAGAAAACGGACGAAGATCACTGCTCTCAGTGTCTCTTGTAGAGTTTGACATTTGTTATCCATGGAACCCTCTCTCTCGCCGGGTGACGGAGAAGAGGAGCGACATTTGCTTCAAGCTTAGAGGATAGTTCACATTTCCCTCTAATTAATGTCGTCCTACTCGGTATTGTCCCCCCATAAAGTCTCTAATCGCCATGGGACATGGAGATGTTGAGTTTAGCGGGAGGGAAGGTTAGGTAGCGGCAGCAGTGATCGTGGTGAAGGAGAGGCTTTGAGGACGATATGGAAGCAGTGGACGAGGGCGCACGCAGGCAAAGATGATTTCAAATACACGTTAAGCGTAACATAAAAGTTTGGAGCACATTATTTTCTCAGAAGTACCATGTTTATAAGAACATAGAAAGTTCTTGTGCCTTATCATCTATAGCCGGTTTGTAATTTACAAATTATCACCTATATTTGACAGAAAGAGAATGGAATTTTGGTAAAATATTTTCTCTGTATATCTTCTGTATGACATTACATTGTACATTTATAATGTAAGAGTGGAAGAATAGAATAGGAAAAATAAAATTACAAGAATCAGAATTCCCTAGTTTCCTATTTACTGTTCTAATCAAAGATATATTAGAATAAATTAAAATCAGAATCGAGTCTAAGATCTTCCAACAATATTGTTGAGAAGCTATCCAAGAATATACTACTGCACCATCATATAGGACATAACCTACTCCATTTAACATGTAAAGTATGATAATTTATATAATTGATAATATACAACGAATGAGTACATTCAATGGTGAATCGTTAGAGACGCTTACAGCACAATACTTCGTTAGATTTGCAAAATAGATATGTACTATTTAACCATTGACCAAATTCTATCGTAAGATGCAAATCAAGAATCATAAGATATTGATAACAATGTCGCAGTGATAAAAGCTATCCCAGAAATATTGACAATCTAATGAGTATAATGTCACTCAGAGAAACATCTCTTGTAAGCTAGTTGATTTATTAGTCTACAACCAAAGTAGTTGGAAAATTGTCTTGTTTACACATTCATATTTAGCTAGTGATTAGGACAATCAAAAATGGTAGTTTTGCAAAATATGAATAAGTCCCGAGACAGGGTGTTTTGGTGCCCCACACATGGTTAGAGATAAACTGGACTAGGACAAACAAAATTGGATAATGATGTATGGAGAGACAAACCGAGCTCAAAAAACTAATATTGTACCTCAAGGGGATTTTCTGCACAACGAGAAAACAAGCATTAATTCCTTTTCTGTCTAGCTACCTCTCTCTATTATTCACTTCTCTTTTTTGGGCTTGGCCATCTTCTGAACTGGTGACCACGAACACGGCTCAGAAAGAGGCTTTTGGCAAACTCAGAGGCCATGGTTAGTTTGTTTATTTGCTCAAGTTCTCTTCAAGCCTATCAATTGCAGCCCCGACACCACTCCTTGCCCCTTCCCTTTGATCCATATCTCGGGAAGCAGCCAAACTCCCTTCATTTGCTTTCTCCACCAGCTTCAAATGGAGCCAACCTGCACATAAGAACACCATACCCCAAATAAGATGTTGAGTCAGGAAAAAAAAAAAGTCAGGTCTTATTTCACATTTTCAGGTCAAGTTCCAGTTTGTGCCTCGTGAAAAGCAGCAGTGCTGTAAGACCTACAGACTGATTAACAAATCAGCAACATTTTCAGATCATTCTGCTAAGATATTCTATCCTGCAAACCCCCTTGGATATCTTGTTTCTTAACTCACTAATTTGAACTTGAACAGGACATCGTGCTGACTATAAAGAATCCCAGAATACAATCAAGCTTTTAATGAAGTTTTTCTGACACGGGCCCATTCTCATACTTACCAAGTGGAAAGCAGACTGCAGCCCCAAGAGCGGCACCAAGCGCAACATTCCTTGCACGCCACTTTAGTGATCCTGGTACTAACACAAAGTAACATTCGGAAAAGTAACTCTGTTTCCATGTAGGATCAGTTATTTAACAGCATAAGTCCAAAATTGCGATACATTGATTTAGTAGGCCATTGCATAGCAGCTAATAGACACTATCTTGAAGATGGGAAGTAATGTCTTACAGATCAAACCAAAGGTCGCAGCAGTGGCCGAACCAGCTCCAGCTATGTTAAAAACATCATGAACTCCTCGTTTCTCAGCTAGCAGATTTTGCAACCCATAAAATGCAGCAGTAAACACCCCGAGGCGCACTCCACCAATGATGGAGCCACGTGTAACTCGAATGAACCTTTTCTCCATTGCATCCCTCATTAGTCGATACTGCTCACGCTTGTCGGGTGTGCTCCCAAGTTTCAACATGACTTCAGCATCCTTGCTCTGCAAAACATAGCAAAGTCTTTTACCACCATCAGTGTGTGATAGAATTACGCTGAACCCCATGCCATACTTCATGAATTATCTGTAGAAGGGTCTCGGTTTACCTAAATTCAAAATGGTTGGCCACGAAGTATGAAAAAGCGTGTTAAACAGGAAGTACAAACACAGGTTGGAGCACTAAAATTCCAGTAAAAGAATACACTCTGCATCATTTGGTGATTAGATAAGGACGCAATCGAAACTAAATGTGGTCATCTTTCAAATGGCGCAAACTCAGTATTTGACTCATCAGATTATCACCACCTAGCGAGGTTGCATTTTGGCCGTGGCTTCTTCATTGCCTTGTCTCTCCTCCTACACTTCTTCTCCTCCCGAACGCTGCCGTTTTGCTTCCTACTTGGTAGCGTAGACGTTTTCTTGGGGAAAAGAATTGAGATCGGATCGAATTACTCTAAAAATTGATATTGAGAAAAAAAAATCGATAATTGAGTCGAGTTGAAATGAACAAGAATCAGATTTTTATCTCAGAGAAGATCTTGGACAAGATGAAATTGGCAGGCTCTCATCTTCGTCCGAAGCCGACATGGTAGATGGTCTTACGGTTGGGGAGTAATCAAGTCGCGATTATTTAGTGTGCCGGTGATTATCCGATCGATTGAAGTCCCCCCTAAGATTTAGTGCTCGGCGATTTATGCCATTTTGGGAGGGAAGAGTGTGGTTTTGGAGGAAAATCGAATTAGGATTTTGAATTTGGAAAAAATTATATTAGGGTTTTTAATTTGGGGCAAAACATGTAGATGACATCGTTTAAGGGCATATATGCTAATTGGGCATGCCGATGAGTAAGTAGGAAAAATTAATAAAATATTACCATGTTGGATTTTTGGCAACCCAAAACAGAGTTGACATTTAAGTATTTGTTTTTTTTTTTTTTTAAAGCGGCACCTAAATAATCATTTTTTTTAAGTAACACTTAAGCAATCCAAAAAAAAAAATTCATATTAAAGTGAGTGCTGTACGAAACTTTAGATACTTATAGTATCCTTATCTCAATATCTTTCACTTTATATCCTCAAATAGCTAAATGATGTTGATATTGGTGCATGCATTCCACTATGATGAACTCATCAGCTTAGTGCCCATTTATTTGTTCTTTACACGGAACTTTGTTGTGCAAGAGGTACGTTTAGCGAGATACGTGTTTAGATCAATAACATTTTGCCTAATGAAATACCTCTAACAGTTCATTGCAAATCCATGAATGACGATCTCAAAATCCATACTCTAACGACTAGTGGCTGGGGATTCAAATTTAGACCCAACTACTTTGTGTCGATGTTTTTCTTTTGCGGCATTTCATGGCAAGTTCAACTTTATGGTACTGATATATATGATGAAAGCAGGGGACTATTGCACCGAGTGTCTTTGTGCATTCTTTCCCAATGGTGCTTGTAAGCTCAATGAGACCATAGTGATTGATTTTTTGTTATCCATTGAATCCTCGTATGCAATTAGGGAAGAAACCTCTTGTGTGAATTTATAATAGAGAAAGATAATGTTGTGAACTCACACATTGCAATTTAGATGGAATAAGAATCATCTTCATTATCTCTTAAATAAATACATGCACATGTGCATGTTTCTTTTCTAATATTCTCACCATTTTGATTCTGATTATGATCTCTTTTTCTATAGTGTCGACTCTTTCTTTTTGTGTCACTCCTCTCTTACTTATTATTTGTTGAGGTGTGCATCGATCCCAACCCAGGAATTGGACTGGACAGATCGGTTCTATATAGTTTCCGTAGGAAACAATCCAATTCCTAGTTCCTAAGGAGGAACTGTACTTACTAGACTAGATCGGATTGGTTCTAGATTGTTCTCACAAAGGGTGCTTTTATTTATAAAAAAAAGGCGGAAAAAGAGAGAACCTTTTTTTTATTTATTAAGGACAAAAAGTAAAATTTATTTATTGGAGCAATCTCATCTTTTATTAGGAAAATTTTCAAATAAGAACCTAAAGTTAAGTCATTTCCTCAGAAGATGGCCATGAGTAAACTTTATCTTAGATAGGGACTAAAGTTGCCACGTTAGTCTTTCAATAAGGGTATGACTTTGTTGGTCAGTGAGCGAGTGATTTTTCAAGCAATTAACACAAAAGGCGCTTTTATAAAAAAAGAAATCTGAATAAAACATTCTAATCCCTGAGAATAAAAACCCCAAGCTACTTTTTCTTCGTTTATCCCATCTTCTTCTGGCCAAATGCGTTTGATTGATTCGAGGCCAAGTGTAGGAGTTTCATTTCAATGAGGTCAGAAAATAACAAATTTTTTTTTTTGGTCAGAAAATGTAGATACTTTCATTCATAACAACGAGAAATACAAGAAGGCGACAAGTAAGATTCCGAACATAAGATTTCCGAAAGAGCTGGAGGAGGATTAGACATCCAGTTTTGAGGGAGTGATTTTGTTCTGTTAACCTTCGCTAACTAGTCGGCAGCGGAATTGGCTTCACGTGGGCAGTACACTACCTACATCGCACTTGGTTGGGCCAGGATTTTGTTGCATTGGTCAAGGATGGTCTGCACATTCCAGGGGTGTTCGGCCCAGCCCATAAGGCTTTGCACTGCAGTCAAACAGTCAGACTCACATTGCACTTTCTCTGCTTCAACTAGTTCAGGTCCGGCTTCTTCCATGTGCGACTGCTTTTTCAGTTGCAGAAACTCCAGCCCCTTCAATATCGCTAGGGTTTCGATCTGCACGGATGAAGAGGCTCGAGTGTCGCTCACGAAGCCGTCCACCACCTGTCCGGCGTGATTCCTCAGTATTCTGGCGACAGATCCGACCGGTTCTCCTGGTACCCACGAGCCATCGACGTTTAGTTTCAATGTTCCTCTGTTCGGCGGTCTCCATCTTCTCGATAAGTGCAAGTTTATGGGTTCTTAGCTTTGTTTATGTTGTGCCATCTTCTGAAATTTTGAGGGTTTGCTTGTGCGAGATCGACGATTGTGTTCGGATCTGGCGGTTTTGCTCTGAAGATGGTGCTGTTTCGGGCTTTCCATATGAACCAGAGAACCATCGTCACTAATTCCTTTTCGGGTGAGTGATAGTTGCCTTCGAAGCTTTCCTTCAACCAGTTATCAAACCTAGATATGTGCGTGGGTTTACACATGAGATTAATCCGTGGGTCTGTCCATATTTTCTTTGTCCACTTACAGAGGAGGAACAGGTGCTCGATGGTTTCCGGGCGTGCGTTGCAGAGCGAGCAGATTGGGTGAGGTAATACCTGTCTTTTGTAGAGGTTTTCTCTAGTTGGTAATGCATTTTGACATATGCTCCATGCAAATATGCGCATCTTCGGGGGGATAGATAACTTCCATAGCTGTGTCCATAGTGTTCGAGGGGGCTGGAATGAACTTGATGCTTTGTTTTGTTCTGTTTTTGACGTTTGCGCACACACTTTGTTGTATCCGCTCTTTACTGTGTACAATCCAGACCTGTTCCCTTTCCATACTAAATTGTCTTCCTGCTGATTTGGGCTTAGAGGGATGGATAGGATTTCATTTGCCACTCGGTCTTCAAACAAGTTTTGAACTTCTGTTTCTTTCCATGCTCTGCTTTCTTCGCTGATGAGTTATGCCACCATTATAGGGTCATTTTTGTTTGCCGGCCCACCTATAACTCCATATGCTAGCCATTTATCCTCTCGAATTCTGATTTGCTTGCCGTTTCCTACCCTCCATTCCACCTCCTTTTCAATAGCTTCTCTCCCCACGAGAATGCTTTGCCAACCCCATGAGGGATGCTACCCTCTCCCTGCCTTCCATATATCTTTGTTGGGGAAGTAGACTCCTTTTAGTATTCTGCTCCATAAGGCTGAGGGGGATTGAGATAACCTCCAGGCTTGTTTGCCCAGCATTGCCTTGTTAAAATTTGTCAAGTCTCTGAATCCAAGCCCTCCTTCATCTTTCCTCAGTTTCAAAACTTCCCATTTCTTCCAATGCAAACCACTCCTTTTTTCGTTTTGTTTCCACCAAAAAGATGCAATTCTTCGTTCGATTGCTTTGCATATTAAGATGGGTATTTTAAAAATCGACATTGCATATTGAGGCAGGGCTTGCACAACACTTTTATCAGCATTTCTTTTCCTGCTTTGGACAGAATTTTCTCTTTCCAGCCTTACAACTTCATGTGTACCCGAGCTAGGATCCAAGCGAACATTTTTTTTTTTTTTTTATTTTCCCCAGTCCGTCGGGACTCCGAGATACTTTCCTATTTTGTCGATGATCGGCACTTGAAGTTCTTGCGCCAGATTTCTTTTTAGAGTTGGAGGACAGCCCTTGCTAAAACAAACCCCTGATTTGTTGAGGTTGATTGCTTGACCCGTGGCAAAACAATACTGGTTTAGGACATCTGCTAAGTTTTGGCATTCTAAAATAGTCCCATCAAGGAAGAAGATAGCGTCATCGGCAAAAAGTAGGTGTGATAGGGTAGGGCAGTGCCTATTGAAGGTTATTCTGTGAGGCTTCCATCTGCCATAGCCTTATGCATTAACCACGATAATACATTCGATACCAGGATAAAAAGATAAGGTGAGAGAGGGTCACCTTGCCTTAGTCCCCTTGATGGTCTGAAAAATTGCATTGGCTCCCCATTTACTTTCACACTAAGAGTGGCTGTTGTGAAGCATTGCATGATCAGCCCAACCCATCTTGTATTAAAGCCCATTTTCAGCAAGCATGCCTCCAAAAAGTCCCACTCTACCCTATCATACGCTTTTTGCATATCAAGTTTCAGAATGGCTTGGAACTTCTTTTTTCTCTTCTTGATCTGGAGTTGGTGTATAACTTCCTGCACTATTAATATATTGTCTTGGATTTGCCGACCTTGCACGAATGCACTCTGCTCGGATGTGATAATTTCTGGGAGCCATCTCTTCAATCTGTTTGCCATCACTTTTGCAATAATTTTGTAGCTGAAATTACATAGGCTTATAGGTCTGAATTGGGTTATGCTTTCTGGATTTTTGACCTTCGGTATTAGGGAGATATGTGTTTGATTGAGGGTGGGATCGATGATACCTGTCTCAAAGAAAGTTTAGACTAGCTGGATAGCTTCATGCTTTACTTCCTCCCAAAAGTGCTGATAAAATTGCCCGTTTAGACCATCTGGACCCGGAGCTTTAGTTGATCCTAGTTGGTAAACCGCTTCTTCGACTTCTTCCATTCTCACGTTTTCCAGGAGGTGAGCATTAATAGTCTCATTTACTGGGCTAGGGCACTAATTTAGGACTGGCTGGATGTTCCTCGGACCCACAGTTTCATATAATGTTTGATAAAAGCCCTGGATATGTTGCTTAAGTACGCTCGGCTCCTTGCACCACGTTTCTTCATTTATTTTCAGCATTACAATTCTGTTTCGCTGCCTTCTTTGTACCGTTGTGGTGTGGAAGTACTTTGTATTTTGATCTCCCCACTTGAGCCAATTTATGCGCGCCCTTAGCCCCCAATATTTTTCTTCTTGTCTCCATAGCTTTTCTAGTTGGCCCTTAACCTTATGAGATTCCTCCTTGCTACATCTTTCTGGAGGTCTATTTGTTAACTCTGTTAAAGTCGGCTTCAGTTCTCTTATCCGACGGGCAGCATTAGGAAACTTATCTTGGCTCCATTTTGCAAGTTCCTTTGACACTTCTTGAACTTGTCTAAAAAAACTGCTTTCTGTTGAGGAGTTTTCAGTCCATGTTCATTTGATTATCTCCCTGCATTCTGTTTCTTCTAGCCAAAAAGCTTCGAACCTGAATTGTTTTTTTCTTTTCTTGCTTTCAGGGTGGAGTGCAAGAAGAAGAGGGCTATGGTCAGAACCAACAGCTGGTAACGCCTGTACTTCAGCATTTGGGAAGGTCACCCGCCATTCCATGGTACATATTACTCGATCTAATCTTTTTTTTACCAAGTCCGCTCCTGCTCTGTTGTTGGCCCAAGTGTAGGCACACCATTTACTATCAACATCCATTAGGGAATAGTCGTTCAAAAGCTCACGAAACGCTGCTATTCTATAGTGGTTAGCCTCCTTTTTTCCCATCTTCTCCCAAGCGTATAATATTTCATTAAAATCCCCCATACATATCCATGGAAGTAGGTTTTGTGACCGTATCTCTCTTAATTTCTGCCATAAAAGTAGTCTCTCCCCATAATTGGTAGGTGCATAGAGGAAGGTGATTCGCATGTGGCTACCACATATCGGATCCTGGCATTCCACGTCGATGAAGGCTTTAGTGTTATTAATTACTCTTACGTCCGCCTCTGCACTCCACATAAGTGCTAGTCCTCCTGCAATTCCTTCGGGTTCTCTAGGAATTTATTTGGGAATTTTAGGCGTTTGATAACGCCCTCAACCTTCGACTCCTTGTTCTTGGTCTCCATTAAGAAGACCATGGTAGGCCTTTCGAGAGCAACTAGAGCTCTCAGCTCTTGGAACGTTAGGGGATTGCCTAGCCCCTGACAGTTCCAACTGATGATTTTCATGACGTCTTCGGTGGCTTATTAGGGCTAGCCACCAAAGCCCAATCGTTACCCTCCTTGACTATATGAACAGGGGTATCCAGAAGCTCTGTTTCATCCATAAGTAGAATGGTGTTCTCTACTTCTTTTTTCTGTTTTTTTGCTTTCTGAGTCTTCAAGCCTTTCCTACTGTTTCTTACCTCCCCCTGAAAGTTCTCTTTAGGGAAATCAATGCACATAATCTGCTTCCCTTTGTTTTTCTTATTGAGGTCTGTTGCCAAGCCTTCATTTTTGTTGTTATCCGGATAACATTCTGCCCTCTTCTTTCCGCGTACTATAGAAGCTCACATCTCCTCTTCTTTTTTAACCTTTTCTCCCATACCATTTTCTGCTATAGGCGTTTCAGGAATTATTTCTTCCAAATCTAAATTTGTTTCAAGCTGACCATAAAATGCTTTCCAATGGGGGCTGTGATCACGAACTTCCGCCTTTAACCAAGGTCTATACTTCCCTATCTTATTTTCTACCCATTTGGTCTGCTCATAGGGAATTTTCTCATAGTCAGTGGCATAATGCCCAATTCTCCCGCATGTGTAACAGTAATGTGGTAGTCGTTCGTACTTAAACTCCACCCATAGCTTTTTCTTCCCTATATCCAATATTGCTCCCGATTTTAAAGGTGAATTCAAGTCCATTTCTACTCTCACCTTTCCTGCCTTTTGTGGGCCACTTCCACTAGTCTCCATTTGTATCTCGACAACTCGGCCCACTCTTTCAGCCAATCCAGCCACCATGTCCTCTCTAAACCATCCTAGGGGGATCCCTCTCATTTGATTCCAGAAGGCACAACGAGTATAGTCATAACAGTGTTCTGGAACCTCTGGGTCACATTGTTTCAGCACTAACATATTGCTTGCAAAGGACCATAGGCTTGTTTTCTTAACTCTCTTTTTCTTCTTCAGATTGAAACACAAAAGAAAATAATCCTGGCTCTTTTTGCAGGCAAACAACAGACTCAGTTTTCCATGCCTTCTTCATTACAGTAGTAAAAGCTTGGAAGTTTACATTTGGCTTGGAGACCAACTTCCCAAATAGAGTAAGATTACATTCTTGCATTTTATTTGAAGGGATTTCAGTTGAAACTTCGACCACATCACTTTCTGCCCAGAGGTGTCCTAAGCTCTTACATAATGCTGATAGTGTTA
The DNA here is from genome assembly GCA_014182545.1 of Eucalyptus globulus. NCBI lineage: Eukaryota > Viridiplantae > Streptophyta > Magnoliopsida > Myrtales > Myrtaceae > Eucalyptus > Eucalyptus globulus. The sequence continues at coordinate 844,831 of CM024723.1, read as the reverse complement.
GGTCATTTTCGTTCTCACCTTCCATTGCTCCGATTTGCATGATGTCGCCGATTCTCTTTGCCTGTGCTGAGTTGAGTTTGGGTCGATATCCTTCACTCGATTGAGTAAGCTGAAGACTAGGTCGTTGCACTTTGCTTCATATTGTGGTCGGTTTTACTGATTCCGTGTATGTTTTGGGGTAAATGGGTGGAGATTTGGGGTTAGATTGAAGGGGGCTCTGTGAATGTGCAGTAGGTTGGCTTGGGATTACTGTGCGATCAACTGGGGAGGGACTTAGGGTCTATGGTACAGTGGACAGGGGAGAAAGTAATGTGGTGGTTGTTCGTGAGTGGGTTCATGGTGTCATTGATGGGAGAAAGGAAGGTTTGGGATTAGGGTTTGTGTACCAGATCTGGAGTGCCCGCTTATCCATCGGGGAGGAACAACAAAGCCAGCATCATGGGGGTTTTAAGGTTCCAACAATGCAATCAGCCATTTGAGGGAAAAGGGGAAAGCTCTACCTTGGGTAGAGAGAAAAGCTCTTCCGAGAGAGAGGGCTAATGTTCAACAATTGAACATGTGTGAGAACGTGCAGAAAATAACAATTAGATAGGCGGTTTTCAAATTAAGTTTTATTGTCCGTACTGCCAAGGCCCACCCACCACTTCCATCACTTCGTGGACTTCGACGTGCGATCTCACTTTGTATTCGATCTACGGCAATTGCGTTTCGGTTTGTTCAGCTTAATATGTAGCTACCCCTTTGCTTCACTGCCACGGAAACCAGAACCCGCTCACCCCATGTTTCAATCGATGGCCTGTGACTGTGTCCTTGCTAAGTCGAGTTGGATCGAGTCGCTCATAGTCGTGGTTGAACGTTTCCAATAGTCATTGATCTCGTCGAGTTGGATGTGGTGGATTCTCATGATCGGCCTGGATCATGCGGCAAGCAAGTAAATGGCTAGCAAAGCTCCCTCATTTCCAAGTTCACGATTACTTCACGCATGGATTTTAAGTTTGTGACGTTGTGGATAAGTTTCCTTTTCTAGGAGACTCCTCTGCATGTGATTTGTTCTTAATTCCAAGACCTTTGTTGTGCAGAGTATGTATGGGGGATGAAGCGTTGATTAGAATAAATCACCTGAATTTTAAGTTCTACTAAAAGAAGATGAAGACGAAGTAGTCGAGAGAAGAATTTTCTTTGTATTCTGTATATTTTTCAATGTACAATGTTCACATTGTTTATAATACAAAGTATGGATAAGAAGAGCAAGTAAATATTTTGCAATATTTGGATCCGATTAGATCCGATACTAAATAAACGTGATTGATCCTTGAATGATATTGTGAATCTTCACGTGTATCTTCTAACACTCCCCCTCAAGCTGGTGGCTTGTAGATATCCAAGACGCCTAGCTTGTTTAAGAGATAAGCGTGATGGCTTTGACACAAGGGTTTGGTGAAGAAGTCCGTTGGTTGCTCTTCTATTTGGATCCCCAGTGTCCCGATTATCCCTTGCTGGATCTTTTCTTACGTGAAATGATAGTCCACTTCTATGTGCTTCGTTCTTTCATGAACTTATGGCTTTGAGGCAAGTTTGAGAGCCACATTGTTGTCACTAAACAATTTGGTTGGTCCTTCAATTTGTACCCCTAGATCTTGAAGCAATTTGCGTAGCCATACTATCTCACATGCAGCCTTTGCCATGGCTCGATATTCCACTTCTACTAAGGATAATAAAACAGTTGATTGCTTCTTTGTTTTCATGAAAGTAAAGAATCCCCTAACTTGATGCAAAATCCTGTTATGGACCTCCTGCTCATTGGAATTAACCGGTAAACTAGATTTTGCTAAAAGCACGCCATATTGAAATTAATCTTGAATTTGAACTCAATTTCAGAAATTGAAAGTTCTGTCATGACAGTTCTATTTTAGGAACGTCGACTCATCCTTTGAAGAATTTTCGGAGATTCCAAAATTTTTACGGAAAATCAATTCGAACGTTGTGGAAAATTAACAGAAATATGGATGAGCTCGTTTGAAGAAAATTTGGACTTTCAAGCCGAGTTATTTGGCGATGGGCACCTATAGAAATGGTATGGGCTTTTTCTTTGAGGAAATTGGACATCAAATTTTGGAGAAGTTGTGAAGAAATTGAAGCTATGTGAGTAGAATTCGGAATTATACTTGGGGATGGAATTTTGACAGCAAAATTGGATTATTTGGTGGATTTTAATGCAAGAAAGTATTAGAGATTTAAGTAATAAGGTTGGAAAGTATTTGAGGGGGACAATGCATTCAATTAGATGGATAAGCACCCTTGACCTTGTTTCTTTCTCCCCATCTTCCTTTGCACATTATTCCTACTGGTTCTCTCCCCTTCACTGTCTTCTTCTCAATTCGATTGAGACCGACGTTACTTCCTCAAAAATAGAACCACCTTTGCCTTCTTTCAGTTGTTTCATTGGAAGCTCCCCTCCTTCGGTCCACGTTCTCAATACTTGTTGCTGCCGTCCACGCTTCTGTGTCTCTCCCTGCAGCTCATGCGTGTTTTTCCCCTGCCAGGGACTACTGAAGCTCCAAGTCAACCAGCCCAGAGATTTGTTGATTTCAACAGCACTAACTGAAGCAGCCCCATCTCTCCTCCATTTCACCTTCGTCCGCATCCCTTCCTCCCACCATCAACCACGATCGACCAAGCTGCAGTCAACACCTCCAATTGTCGGCCACCATCCACCAAGCCTTCGTCCCATCTCCTCCTTGCCACCTTGCTGCCTCCCTTAAGCCAACCCAAGCTGCATGCCAACGAAGCTCAAAGACCCAATGAAGCTAGTAGTGAATTCTAGCTTCTTCAACTCGTGGACTTTGCTGCTCCTCTTGCACGTGAAGTTCAGCCCAACGCATTTCTTTGGCCCACATTATCAGCCCAACTCCTTGGTCTTTCGGGCCTAGCAAAGCCCGGTTCGCAGTCCACAAATTAGTGAAGCCCAGCAAGTTTTTGTTTTCAGCAAGCCCAAGTGTTCAGCCCATCAAGTCCAGCTTTGAGGCCCGCAACTTTAGCCCATCTCCAGCAAATTTTCTGCTCACTTGAAGCCCAAGAAGTAGGCCTAAGCCTGAGACCAAGCCCAACAATTGCTGTGGGCTTGCAAGGCTTTTGGGCCCGGCCCGAGTGTCTGCTGACACCGTCATCGCAGTAATCCGGCCTTCACATTTAATCAGGTTAGTTTTGCTCACTAATTTCTTCTTAGTAGGCTAATAATACTTAGGGGTTGATTAGATTTAATTAATTGCAATTATGTTGATAGATTAGAGTAGAGCAATTAGTTTAGAGCCTTACTATTGCATGTTAGGCAAATCATTGGTGTAGTTAGCAAGGAAATATACTCTATTATTTATTAAACGAGTCTCGGTAATTTTTCGGACTCGTCTCGGCTTCCAATTAGGCTATAACAGCCCTAAATTGGATTTATTACATTCATTTAATAATTTTCGGAATTAATTAATTAATTAATTAATTTTTTGAAATTCGGCTGGGATGGTTGACGATCGAAATTTTATGCTGATTGTGATGATGTGATATGTTTATTTATTTGAGCGTTAAATCATACTGAATTGATTTAAAGATTATTTTAGGATTTTATTCCTAAATTGATTAATTTGGTAATGAAGGGAAAATTAATGGGCATCGGTTTACAGCGCAAAAAAAGAAAAAAAAAAGTTACGAGCTATTGAAACTGGTGGGATGTTCAAAAAGTGAAAGTATGATATTTTGGCTAAGGCCAACCGTATCCCTACACACGGCTATTTATCGAGAATGATAAAAAGAAATGGAATTGATTAAATGATCAAAATAGTATACTATATCATCCTACAGGCTCTGATATGTCAGCTTAGGGAGAGCAGTATACTGGTGTATTACATCAGCCTATGAGCGATATGTCAGCTTAGCGCAAACAGTACATTTTATCAGCTTAGAGTGAGCATCATAGGTATACTATATCAAGCTGCGGGTAATATCTCAGCTTAGCGAAAGCAGTATGCCAGTATACTATATCATCCTGCGAGCGATATGTTAGCTTAGCGTGAGCAGTATACCTTAACCCTATTAACTTAGTGCAAGCTATACTATCTACTTATCAACTTAGAGCGAGCAGTCTTGATATGAACGGACTTATAGATAGTATGAGATGGGCAGACAAAGAAAGGGTCGAGATGACATGTAATTGACTAAGTCGATTGATCGATGATTCAATCTGAGATCTGAATTGATGTGATGACATAATTTAATGATTGGTTGATGTGATATAAAGCATTTATAAATAATGCTGATTTGCAAGATGGAACTAAGATTAAGGTAAGTCTTTTGACTCGTATTGTGCTTAGGTAGCCTAAGGTGTATTGGGTTCCTAATTGGGTCTTTGGGGGTAGAACTTGATGAGTCATAGTCTCATCCCGGTTGTGGGACAACATTTCAAGTCCCTAAATGCATCAAACCCGGATTTTGAAGATCTTGGAAGTTTGGTGCAGTCTGCTAAAGGCTCCAATTGGAGTGTGGAGGATGATGAAGAGGAGGACAAGGGCTCGTAGTTTGTGGAACCCCCACCCCTGCTTGTAGACCTTAATTCTCAACTTGTTTAAGTTGAATCAGACTTAGTAGTCCGCCTCATATATATGTGCACTGGTTTGCAATGTATTTAAGGGTAGTAATAAAATGATTTAAAGTTTTGTGGTTCTATTTGAATATAATTTTTTATATTAATAGAGCAATTCTTATACATAGGGACTAAGATTTAAGAACTAATGCTATCTATCACAAATAGTTTATTTGCTCTTGGTGAGTGATTCTAATTTCTCATGTGCAACCAATTTGTGTGAGTCAAATGTGTATGCAAAAATGACTTTCTACAAAAGGTCACCATGAATCCTAAACAACACAAAATGAGCAGGTAGAGAATACAATGGGGGTGCTAGACAACTTCCTTATGCCACTTCTCTTTCCCTCTCTTTGTGGTATCTAGCCAAATGTGCAGCTCAATTCCCTATTTGCCAAAGATTTGACATAGAACTTACTAACAATTTTTGAGATATTTATTCAAGTGATTTACTCTCTCTGTTTTAAAAAAAAAATATTTATCAATCAAAATGATGTAACTAGATTGTAGTGTACAACACTTGTTGTACTTTGACAATTATAGAATAATCATATATAAATTTTGCACTTTATAATGAAATGGGTAATAAAATGATATATAAAAATTTGTGGTTATATTTGAATGTAATCATTATATTAATAAAGAAATTCTTATACATAGGGACTAAGATTTAAGAACTAATGCATTCTATTACATATAGTTTATTTCCTCTTGGTGAGCAATTCTAATTTCTCATGTGCAACTAATCTATGTGAGCCATATGTGTATGCAAAATGACTTTCTACAAAAGGTTACCGGAATCCTAAGTAACACAAATGAAGAACACAGGAGGAGTGCGGGACAACTTCCTTGTGCCACTTCTCTTTATTTCTTTTTATTGGTATCTAGCCAAATGTGCAGTTGGATTCCCTCTTTGCCAAAGATTTGGCATAGAACTTACCAATAATTCTAGAGATATTTATTCAAGTGATATATATCGATCAAAATGATGTAATTGTATCGTAGTGGACGACATATGTTGTACTTTGACAATTATAAAAAAATCCCAACTAAATTTTGCACTCTATAATGCAATGAGTAATAAAATGATTTATAAAAAATTTTGGTTATATTCTAACATAATCTTCATATTAATAAAGTAATTCTTATACATAGGGACTAAGATTTAAGAACTAATGCGTTCTATCACAAATGGTTAATTCCCTCTTGGTGAGCAATTCTAACTTCTCATTTGCAGTTAATTTTTGTGAGCCAAATGTGTATGCAAGATGACTTTCTACAAAAAGTTACTAGAATCCTAAACAATACAAAATGAGTAGGAAGAGAACACAGCAAGAGTGCAGGACAACTTCCTTATTCCACTTCTCTTTCCTTCTCTTTCGTGGTATCAAGCCAAATGTGTAGTTGGATTCCCTACTTGCCAAATATTGGGCATAGAACTTATTCAGGAGATATCCGGGACTAGCATAAAAGGTATTTATTAATGATAGTTTGGTGAATGTTTTTCACAAAACCAAAATGAGTTTGTGCAATGGATCCCTTTCCACATTTAAACTAGCCAATTATTGCTTAACAATCTCAGTTCTTTTTATTTTTTATTTTTAAGTCCCTTAAAGTTTTGATACATCATGCTAGTATTGTCTAACTTTTTATTTATTTATTTATTAGAACGGGCTTTGTTAGCATAACTTTGAAGTACTATGAGAATAATAGTCTATTGTGAATCACAAATTCTTGAAGAAGTAGGTTCCACCATAATTTATAATTTTTGTGATTTGGTTTTTCGGGTCAAGAATAAATTATTGTTCTAACAATGCATTAAAACTGTCACACAGTCATTTCTCAAATAAAATTGTTCTCCTTCCTTCAATTAAGCTGTACAGAAGATATTAAAATTGATTTGTAGCTGATCCATGTGGCAATTATTATCCCAAAGTAAGAAGTAAAAAGAATAAAAGGTAATGTGGCAATTATTATTTAGAGTAAAAAAATAAAGAATATAGAAGGTAATATGGTAGTTTTTATCACAGAGTAAGGAGGAAAAAAAATATAAAAGGTGAATAAGGAAACATAAAAGGATGTGGGAATTCTTATCCCAAACTATAAATGAAATGAAAATAAAAGGGCAATATAGTAGTTCTCATACCAAAGATGGGTGAATGCATGGCATCTACAAAAAGGGAACTTCGATAAAAGAAAAAGGAACAAATTTAACATAAGGGAAAAGAAATAAAAGGAATATGGCAATTATTATCCAAGAGTAAAAGGAACAAACATAAAAGGTAATATGATTGTTGCGAGGTGGCAAGCCCACTCTCCATCTTTAAATACTAGAATGATGTGTGATATTGGAAACATGTACTCCACAATGAGGAACTCATCGGCTAAGTGCTTATTTATTTGTTGTTTACTTGTAACAGGTTGTGCAGCAGATATTTTCAGCAAGACATATGTCGAAATCAACAGCAATTTGTCTGCTGCAACTACACTAACAGTTCATTGCAAATCCAAAAATGACGATCTCGGAGACCATACCATAACGAGCACCCGTTCCTGGGGATTCAAATTTAGACCCAATTTCTTTAAGACGACGTTGTTCTTTTGTAGCTTTGCATGGCCCAATGAATTTCATCGATTTGATATATATGATGAAAATAGGGACGAGTGCACTGAGTGTATTTGGACGGTCTTTCCCAATGGTCCTTGCAAGCTGAATGAGACTAGAGGGATCGATTTTGTTATCCATGGAAAGCTTCTATGCAATTAGGGAGGAAACCTCTTATGTGATTGTACGATGGAGGAAGATCATGTTACAATTGAAATAAGAACAATCTTCGTTATCTCTTAAATAAATACACACACATGTGTTTCTCTTCTAATATCCTAATTGTTTGGATTTCGATTGGCATCCCTTTCTTTACAGTGCAGCCTCATTTTGTGTCCTTCTATTGGTATTTACGATTATTTTCCGTTTATGTAGCTAGCTCTCCCTCCCTCCTTTCTTCGTGGCCGAAGCCTAGAAACGAGAAACCTCAATCATGGGCGGGGTAAATACCCGTCGGTGGTTTCAGTGTTGTGGTTCTTGGGTCCGATATGAAGTGTGTTTGGGAACGGTGGTGAACTCAGCGTGGAGGAAAACCACGAAGAAACGAGAAGGAAGAAAGAAAAAGAGGACTAAGCTTGAAGTCTAGGAATTTGGGCTTGGCTTTGGTTTTGAGTGAGACTAAGCTTGAGTTGGCTTTAGCCAATTTGGGCTTTGATTTAGTCTACTAAAATTTCATTCGTTTCACGGAAAATGTAGTGTTTCTTAAAAATAATAAGAAACATATTTTCTTCCATACACCGTTTTCAATAATTTTTTGCTTGAGCATCATTACAAGCCAGCGAGCCAGGGAGCTGGGTAAGGCTCAAGCCTCACCTAAGGTCGTTAAAACCTTGCCGACCTCATTCTTTTTTTTTCTTTTTTTTTTTAAGTCCCTTAAAGTTTTGATACATCATGCTAGTATTGTCTAACTTTTTTTTTTATTTTATTTATTAGAATGGGCTTTGTTAGCATAACTTTGAGGTACTATGAGAATAACAGTCTATTGTGAATCACAAATTCTTGAACAAGTAGGTTCCACGATATTTTATAATTTTTGTGATTTGGTTTTTGTGGTCTAGAATAAATTATTGTTCTCACAATGCATTAAAACTGTCACACAATCATTTCTCAAATAAAATTGTTCTCCCTCCTTCAATTAAGCTATACAGAAGATATTAAAATTGATTTGTAGCTGATCCCATGTGGCAATTATTATCCCAAAGTAAGAAGTAAAAAGAATAAAAGGTAATGTGGCAATTATTATTTAGAGTAAAAAAAGAAAGAATATAAAAGGTAATATGGCAGTTTTTATCGCAGAGTAAGGAGGAAAAAATATAAAAGGTGATAAGGAAACATAAAAAGATGTGGGAATTCTTATCCCAAACTATAAATGAAGTGAAAAATAAAAAGGCAATATAGTAGTTCTCATACCAAAGATGGGTGAATGCATGGCATCTACAAAAAAGGTAACTTCGATAAAAAGAAAAAAGGAACAAATTTAACATAAGGGAAAAGAAATAAAAGGAATATGGCAATTATTATCCAAGAGTAAAAGGAACAAACATAAAAGGTAATATGATTGTTGCCAGGTGGCAAGCCCACTCTCCATCTTTAAATACTAGAATGATGTGTGATATTGGAGCCATGTACTCCACAATGAGGAACTCATCGGCTAAGTGCTTATTTATTTGTTCTTTACTTGTAACTGGTTGTGCAGCAGATATTTTCAGCAAGACATATGTCGAAATCAACAGCAATTTGTCTGCTGCAACTACACTAACAGTTCATTGCAAATCCAAAAATGACGATCTCGGAGACCATACCATAACGAGCACCCGTGCCTGGGGATTCAAATTTAGACCCAATTTCTTTAAGACGACGTTGTTCTTTTGTAGCTTTGCATGGCCCAATAAATTTCATCAATTTGATATATATGATGAAAATAGGGACGAGTGCACTGAGTGTATTTGGATGGTCATTCCCAATGGTCCTTGCAAGCTGAATGAGACTAGAGGGATCGATTTTTGTTATCCATGGAAAGCTTCTATGCAATTAGGGAGGAAACCTCTTATGTGATTGTACGATGGAGGAAGATCATGTTACAATTGCAATAAGAACAATCTTCGTTATCTCTTAAATAAATACACACACGTGTGTTTCTCTTCTAATATCCTAATTGTTTGGATTTCGATTGGCATCCCTTTCTTTACAGTGCAGCCTCATTTTGTGTCCTTCTATTGGTATTTACGATTATTTTCCGTTTATGTCGCTAGCTCTCCCTCCGTCCTTTCTTCGTCGCTGAAGCCTAGAAACGAGAAACCTCAATCATGGGCAGGGTAAATACCCGTCGATGGTTTCAGTGTTGTGGTTCTTGGGTCTGATATGAAGTGTGTTTGGGAACGGTGGTGAACTCAGCGTGGAGGAAAACCACGAAGAAACGAGAAGGAAGAAAGAAAAAGAGGACTAAGCTTGAAGTCTAGGAATTTGGGCTTGGCTTTGGTTTTCAGTGAGACTAAGCTCGAGCCTCACCTCTCACCTGAGGTTGTTAAAACTTTGCCAACCTCTGGCAACTATGGGCATGGCAAGGCAGCCAACGAGGCTGGAGCTCGCCCGTGGTCAACAAACAGCAAAAGAAGAAAGAAAAGAAAATGAAAGAAAAGGATAAAAAAAAAAGAATAAAATAATTGAAATTCAATTTTTTAAAGATAAAATAAAAAGTAAAAAATTAAAGGAAAAGATATCTAATGAGAGAAAGTGAGGTAAAAGAATTTATAAAATGCTTTCCAAAAAAAAAAAAAAAAAAAGAATTTATCGAAAATGCTTCCGTTCCATTCAACTTTGGTTTAATGTCTTCTCATGAATATACTGCAATTGGTGTCTCGACTTGCATTGTTTAGTTTATTTTGATACGGATATTTGATGCGATCTTGGTTTGATTGCATTATCATGTTATTTCTTGTTAAATATTAGGTTCGCATGTTAGTTTAGATCAGCATCATTGCGTAATCTTAATCTGGTCACCCAATTTGCATCACCCTTTTAATTCCATATAGTAATTTGCATATTTCCTCTGCATGACCTTATTCTTTTGTGGCATGTCATGGCCAGGTCAAATTCATCGGTTTGACACATTACATAACAGGGATGAATATCGTTGCATTGACCCTCTCACGAGATTTCAATAATTTTTAACCATGCAATCATCGCGCTGCATGTAATGTCTCTGATTGCCACAAGACAAGGAGATGTTGATTGTGGTGAAACTAAGTGAGAAGGTTCTGTGGTGCTGGCGGCGATGGTGGTAGCGATTGTGAATGAGAGGTTTTCAAGGCAATTTCGAAGCGAAATATAACTTAATTTTCAAGTACATGATAAGCATAACATAAAGTTTCTTTTACGTACATGGAAAGGTCACGGGCCATATCATCTACAGCCAGTAAGTAATTTACAAATTATCATCGATATCGTTGAGAAGCTATATAAAAATATGTATACTAATACGCCACGAAATAGAATAAACCTACTCCAACTGACGAGTAAGATGTATAATTTAGAAATTTATAACAAATGTCAAATTTGTAGAATTTAATTGCGAATCAATAGATACGCTTACCACAAAATTTTCTTTCAAATTTGCCAGATAGATACAATTGTTTAAATTTTGAATGGGAGTCGAGAAACAAATGAATATTGATGACAATGTCGGCAGGGGTATAAAGAAGTCTGGAGATATAAACAATCGTAATTAGTATGATGTCGTTTAACGGGAAACATCTGTTACCAGCTAATTTGGCCGATTAATATTAAACCAAAATTTACTGGAAAATTGCCTTCGCTTCATGGTATCTAGCTAAATGGCAGCTGGCTTCTCTTGTTGCAAAAGATATGGCATAAAATTAAAGAAAAATCCTAGAGATTTCCAGAACTACCATGATCAATCTGTACATAAGATATCATACTTGGTAATAAGAGATGTTTATCTGGCAATTCTTATACCAGCGTGAAAAAGCAACAATATAAAAGGTAATGTGGCAATTATTATGCCAATTAAAAAGAACACTAATTAAAAATACCGCTATTGCCGGTTGGCCACTTTAAACTTCATAATAAGAGATGTTTATATGGCAATTCTTATACCAATGTAAAAAGGAAAAAACATAAAAGGCGATCCTTATTCTAGAAAAAAGGTACAAAATTAAAGGTAACATGCCTACAGTTAGTTGGCGAGAACTGATATCCTCCATCCTTCTTCTTTAAATAGCTAATGATATTGAGAATTGGAGCAAAGATATCTCACAATGATGAATTCATCAGCTAAACTCATATTTGTTTGTTCTTTGTTGCTTATAAGTTGTGTGGAAGATGTTTGGGGCAGAACGCATGTTATAATTAATAACAGTTTGCCAGCTGGAACAACTCTAACAGCTCATTGCAAATCCAAAGACGACGATCTCGGGATCCATTATATAACGAGCAGCTGGGAATTCCAATTTAGACCCAGTTTGTTTGGGAACACTTTATATTTTTGTAGCTTTGCATGGCCGAATAATTTTCATCGGTTTGATATATATGTGCAAAGCAGGGACAGTGATCATTGCACCACGTGTTCTTGGAAGATCTTTCCCACAGGTCCTTGTAGGTTCAATGAAAAACCACACAATATGATGTCTGTTTACCATGGAACCCCACTACAAAATTAGGGAGAAAACCTCTTATGTGAATGTGAGAGAGAAAGATGATGTTATGAATTGGTTCATCAATAAGAATTCTTAGCCATAATTTAAATATCTACATATCTATAAACTTATCCTCATCCTTTCAATTCATGTTAGCATCTCTTTCTTAATAGCGTTGTCTCTTCATCTCGTGTCATTCTATTTGTACTTAATTTTTTTATTGTTTATTATCGATTCCAAAAATTTCAATGCAACTCTTTTTTTTAATAGAAAAAGGTAAACAAGTATCAAGCAATGTCGGTTTCATATGTGTAATGCGGGTATCGTATCACAAATCAACACGCTTCAATTCATTAGTACGTAAAATAAGTTCATTTTGAAAGTATGGCAAAAATACGAGAAAACTGGATAGACGGGAGATATTTTTAAAGTTGACAATATTTTGGGCCATCGGCCTTTGAGTGATACTGAAAGCATTTTGGCAAACGAGAGATTTGCAATGGCCAGTTCTAGTGTGGGACATGTAAGAGGAATAATCACATTCTTAACCTCGACAAGTAAGGTTTCTTAACCTTGCTTCTTCGGACAATGCACGGTCAAAACTCTCTATTTATGGTTGGAATTCATTAATGAAAATGACTGACATATGTGGCATTTTGCACGCACGATAAAGACCTTCGCATAGCCTTACGAAAAGAGAATCATCACTACAATGTCTCAGAACATTAGATAATCGTCATTCCGATTGCATCAGAAATTGCAAATCTTACCTCGCAGCCAAAAAAAAAAAAAAAAAGGCCATATTACACAAATTAGTCCATTTTCGATATTGGCACTATACCCCACTATTAGCATAAGCACTAAAATTGATGGCAAATCAAATAATTAAGAGCCACTACATAATTAGTTTTTTAACAAAATCAAAATGAGATTGTGCAATGATTCCGATTATCTTCATGATTCATGAGTTTAAACTTTTGGTTCACAATATGTATCTTGACTTAACAACTATGATTGCTTTGCTTAAATTGCCTTAGTACCATAAAAAAAAAAGGATTTAAAAACCAGAAAGAAATTAGAAATCAGCGAATGAGCGGCATCTGCAAAGTGTAACCGTTTCCCTTTCTAGGAAATAGCTATGACAAAGATGTATTCGTTTATCTCCTTCATTTAAGCCATAAATAAGATATTATACTTTATTCGTATATGATCTTATGTGGCAATTCTTATCTGAACGTAAAAAAGAAGAAAAGGCAATTCTCATACCAAAGTGAAACGGTGGATGTTGTTTTAAATGAAGACTTGAAGTGGTTATGTTTGTTTCAAATAAGAGCCTTTGACTATGTCTATTTCAAATATGGACCTAATTTTCCAGCGATCAAGGGTATTTTCGTCATTTGTCATTTTCCCCCTTTTTTTATTCTTTTTTTTTTTTTTTTTTTTTTTTTTTTTTTTCTGGTTCTTCTTCTCTTTGCCGGTGGTTGGCTGGCCATGAACAATGCCAACAAAGGTTTGGGCAAGGGTCACCCTCATCAGTGAGGGCCATCCACATAGGCAAGGGACGACCTTGCCTGGGCTTGGTGACCCTCGCCTAAGGGCCATTTGCGAGGTCGGCCCTTGTTGGCCCTAGGTGAGGCCGACCCTCACCAAAGGCAAGGCCTAAGGGAAGCCGACCCTTGCCAGATCTAGCAAGGGTGGTCTCGCTTGCGGCCGGTGAGGGCTTGCAGGCCCTTGCTCGCCCTTACTAGCAGCCGATGAGGTCACCTAGCCCTCGTCAACCGCGAGCAAGACCACCCTCGCCAGGTGCTGACAAGGGCCGACCTCGCGGATGGCCCCTAGGCGAGGGTTGCCACGCCCAAGTGAGGCATTCCCTCGCCTATGGGTGGCCCTCACCCGTGGGTGGCCCTCGCCCAGCCCTCTAGGGGCATCACTGATGGCCGGCCAACCACCTACGGAGAGGAAGAAGAAGAACCAGGAGAGAGAGAGAGAGAGAGAGAGAGAGAGAGAGAGAGAGAGAGAGAGAGAGAGAACTCTTGACCGATCAAAAATTTTAGTTGGCCGACAACCGGTGAGGTCAGTCCTTATTTGAAACAACCAAAGCCACTTCAGGCCTTTATTTGAAACAATCAAGGCCATTTCATGTCTTTATTTGAAACAAAATCCATTATGGGTCCTTATTTGAGAAAATAAGAGCACTTCGTGTACTTTTTTGAAATTTTCTCTTGCAATTCCCATCTCAAAGTTGAAAAAGAACAAATAAGAAAAGGTAAATATGGTTGTGACAAACTGGCGAGATCCAACATGCTCTGTTCTTCATCCTTAAATAGCTGAATGATGTTGACATTGGAGCAATGACATGCCACCATGATGAATTCATCAGCCAAGCCCATGTTTATTTGTGTTTTGCTGCTAACTAGTTTTGTAGAAGATGTTTGGGGCAAGTTACATGTTGAGATCCAAAATAATTTGCCAGCCAGAGCTACTCTAACAGTTCATTTTAAAGGACGACGCTCGGAATCCATTATTTAACAACACAGAGTTGGGGATTCTCATTCAAACGCCCCCTTTTTTTGGAGGACTTTATTCTTTTGCAGCTTTGCATGGCCAGGTCAATTTAAGTGATTCGATATATATATGCAAACCAGGGACTAATATTTTTGCGACAAGTGTGTTTGGAAGATCTTGGCCAATGGTCCTTGTAGGCTTAATGAAGCAACCAGTAAATTTGACGTTTATTTTCCATGGAATCCTCCTAAATAATTAGGGAGGAAACCTATAATCTAAATGTAAAGAGAGATGATGTTGTGAACTGATTCATCAGCGAAGCCCACGTTCCAGGGACTTAAGAGGTTCAAAAGTGGGCTGGACGGCCACTGTTTGGACATCCACCGTTTGCACCGCCTAAGGCCTGAACGGTGAGCGTCCAGTCCACTAGTGGTCCGTCTATGCCTTCCCAATCCGGTCCCCAGCAATCCTCTATTCGTAGAGCTATCCCAGGGTCACCGGCGTCCAGTTTCTGCTCGGCCCATTTCGGTGTTCCCAGGATTGCCCTCTTCGGTCGTATTCTAGCCCATGTTCGCTCTAGGATTCAGAGTACAAGTGACAAAGATTAGCTGAATATTGCTCTTTTGCAGCATGTTGTGGCCAGGCCAACTTCATCAGTTCGACATGTATGTACAGAAAACGGACGAAGATCACTGCTCTCAGTGTCTCTTGTAGAGTTTGACATTTGTTATCCATGGAACCCTCTCTCTCGCCGGGTGACGGAGAAGAGGAGCGACATTTGCTTCAAGCTTAGAGGATAGTTCACATCCTCCCTCTAATTAATGTCGTCCTACTCGGTATTGTCCCCCACATAACGTCTCTAATCGCCATGGGACATGGAGATGTTGAGTTTAGCGGGAGGGAAGGTTAGGTAGCGGCAGCAGTGATCGTGGTGAAGGAGAGGCTTTGAGGACGATATGGAAGCAGTGGACGAGGGCGCACGCAGGCAAAGATGATTTCAAATACACGTTAAGCGTAACATAAAAGTTTGGATTACATTATTTTCTCAGAAGTACCATGTTTATAAGAACATAGAAAGTTCTTGTGCCTTATCATCTATAGCCGGTTTGTAATTTACAAATTATCACCTATATTTGACAGAAAGAGAATGGAATTTTGGTAAAATATTTTCTCTGTATATCTTCTGTATGACATTACATTGTACATTTATAATGTAAGAGTGGAAGAATAGAATAGGAAAAATAAAATTACAAGAATCAGAATTCCCTAGTTTCCTATTTACTGTTCTAATCAAAGATCTATTAGAATCAATTAAAATCAGAATCGAGTCTAAGATCTTCCAACAATATTGTTGAGAAGCTATCCAAGAATATACTACTGCACCATCATATAGGACATAACCTACTCCATTTAACATGTAAAGTATGATAATTTATATAATTGATAATATTGACAACGAATGAGTACATTCAATGGTGAATCGTTAGAGACGCTTACAGCACAATACTTCGTTAGATTTGCAAAATAGATATGTACTATTTAACCATTGACCAAATTCTATCGTAAGATGCAAATCAAGAATCATAAGATATTGATAACAATGTCGCCAGGGATAAAAGCTATCCCAGAAATATTGACAATCTAATGAGTATAATGTCACTCAGAGAAACATCTCTTGTAAGCTAGTTGATTTATTAGTCTACAACCAAAGTAGTTGGAAAATTGTCTTGTTTACACATTCATATTTAGCTAGTGATTAGGACAATAAAAAATGGTAGTTTTGCAAAATATGAATAAGTCCCGAAACAGGGTGTTTTGGTGCCCCACACATGGTTAGAGATAAACTGGACTAGGACAAACAAAATTGGATAATGATGTATGGAGAGACAAACCGAGCTCAAAAAACTACTATTGTACCTCAAGGGGATTTTCTGCACAACGAGAAAACAAGCATTAATTCCTTTTCTGTCTAGCTACCTCTCTCTATTATTCACTTCTCTTTTTTGGGCTTGGCCATCTTCTGAACTGTTGACCACGAACACGGCTCAGAAAGAGGCTTTTGGCAAACTCAGAGGCCACGGTTAGTTTGTTTATTTGCTCAAGTTCTCTTCAAGCCTATCAATTGCAGCCCCGACACCACTCCTTGCCCCTTCCCTTTGATCCATATCACGGGAAGCAGCCAAACTCCCTTCATTTGCTTTCTCCACCAGCTTCAAATGGAGCCAACCTGCACATAAGAACACCATACCCCAAATAAGATGTTGAGTCAGGAAAAAAAAAGAATCAGGTCTTATTTCACATTTTCAGGTCAAGTTTCAGTTTGTGCCTCGTGAAAAGCAGCAGTACTGTAAGACCTACAGATCGATTAACAAATCAGCAACATTTTCAGATCATTCTGCTTAGATATTCTATCCTGCAAACCCCCTTGGATATCTTGTTTCTTAACTCACTAATTTGAACTTGAACAGGACATCGTGCTGACTATAAAGAATCTCAGAATACAATCAAGCTTTTAATGAAGTTTTTCTGACACGGGCCCATTCTCATACTTACCAAGCGGAAAGCAAACTGCAGCCCCAAGAGCGGCACCAAGAGCAACATTCCTTGCACGCCACTTTAGTGATCCTATGTACTAACACAAAGTCCAAAACGATACATTGATTTTCATTGAAAAGTAACTCTTTTCCATGTAGGATTAGTTATTTGACAGCATAAGTCCAAAATTGTGATACATTGATTTAGTAGGCCATTGCATGACAATAGACAATATCTTGAAGATGGGAAGTAATGTCTTACAGATCAAACCAAAGGTTGCAGCAGTGGCCGAACCAGCTCCAGCTATGTTAAAAACATCATGAACTCCTCGTTTCTCAGCTAGCAGATTTTGCAACCCATACTTTTGTCAAATGCAGCAGTAAACACCCCATATGGCGCACTCCACCATTATCACCTAGATAATGATGGAGCCATGTAAGCATTAAGATGCATAAAGATCAAACAAAGATTAACTAGAGAATGAACCAATCATATCTTTTTATCTCCATTGCATCCCTCATTAGTCTAGAGGTAGATACTGCTCACGCTTGTCGGCTCAATCCTTCACCTTTTGCAATAGGAGTGTGGAAGACAACCAACTTTTGATTGTATTGACAAACTCCATATTACTTCCATCAATTAGTGATCCTCATCTATCATTGTAAAATCATATGCCATTTATGGTATTATGAAAACTCATACTTTTCTCTTCTTGGCCTTTCACTATGAAACCAGCAGGTTGTTACATATATGTTCCTTCCTCTTAAGAAAGCAGTCTTTACATCCATTTGATGTAACTCAAGATCCATACCAAACACTGCAGCCCTACAAGAGCAAGGGCATGCCTTTCTATCGAGCCATCAACTTTCGCTTTATTTTTTGAGAACCCACTTGCAACTTTTGGAAGATTCTTGGTTTGACTTCATTGCACGCCACTTTAGTGATCCAATGTGGTTAACTCTGAACTCCACTAATATCATTATCTTTCCAAATAAGGAGTAATATTCCTTATAGGAAATTCATAGGATCATACCCTTTCGAGTGTTCGGAGTATCTCGAGTTATTTAACAGCATAAGTCTTAAGAAAAAACATGATCTTGAAGATGGGAATTTTTTTGTCTAATTGATTTTCAACCAAGTTCATAAACCTTTTGAAACAACATAACAGAAATCAAACCAAAGGACGAAATAAACAGCTCCATGCTTTCTTCTCACATTCATTGCAGACATCATAATGGCAGAGGAAATTCAGCTCTTTATCTTTTCCAAACCAGCTCCAAAGCTATGCCCAACAAGCCCTCTTTGGCTAGTCTATTCAAAACATCATGAACTCATGAAGTAAAAAGACTCGTTTCTCAGCTTGGAGCCACAAAGTTCTCAAATGTAACAGAATGAACCTTGAGGAAGTTTTTCTCCATTGCATCCTTGCTCTGCAAAACATGATAGCATATTAATGAAAACATAGCAAAAAAAAAGTCCAATTCTATGAAGCTACAAAAACTTCTATGACTACCCATAATTACCCACGAAAGAACCAGCAATAGCAGAAAGCAAATAAAATCTAAACATCCAATAAAATAACAATGCTTTCACATGATACAACTAATATATCGGTTGCTACATCAACAACAATCAGGTAGTAAACATTACATAATTAATCAAAGAAATAAATAGGGAATGTCCCTTCTAATCTATCCCAAAGTTCCGAGAAAACCAAGGCACATTTGCCAACCATGGAAAAACTTTTGGAGAGCATTCATGTCGCCACCAAGGCGCATTTACTCTACGCCATGTGGCACTCAATCTAAGGGTTGAAGTTTTGGTCAACTCAATCCTATAGTGCTCTCTTACAAAAGCTTCCACCAGCCTCCTATAACCCGGGACCACGTTGACCTCCCATAGCCGATCCAACACTTTTGCCATTCAGTGGAAGAGTATTCATCAAAGCCGGCACCTTCTCAAAATCCGGCATAAGATAACCATTCCAGATGATTTCCTGTATCATCTGATTGACCTTGACCACATGTGATACTACATCACCGTTATGCCACCGATATTTAGCTAAATCTAACATCAGCATTTTAAGTCTTGCATTTCCCTCGTTCATTCTCGGGATTGCAGGCATCCGTGCATAACGCATCATAGCTCCTGCAACGAATGCAGAACTTAAATGGATCACTGATAATCCACAATTAACAAAATAGAAAATACATAATTTTCCATGATTCATGCAACAAATGCAGAATAAATAATTGATTACATATAAACCACATAGGCATACATGAAAAAGAAACAAATTCTTTTCTTCTTTTTTTTCGGTCAACGGTCAACGGTCAAAGTCAACGATCAACGGTCGGTCAACGGTCAAAGGGCGCGCGGGTCGGTGGACCGGACGGACCGGTCGGGCCGGGTCGGGGCTGTGCCGGAAGAATCACCCCACGTGCAGCCGCGTGCGGCTGACGCCCACCGACACCGCCCGGCACGCTCGCGCGTGAGCGTGATGACGTCACGCAGATGTCAGCCGACACGTGCGCGGCATGCGCCAAGCTGATCGGGTCGGGTCGGTCCGCCGGCCGGGTTGCCAGCCGGCCAACCGTTGTCGGCGCTGACGTCATCCCGACGCACGAATGCCGATAGAGGAAGAGAAATTTGTCCTTTGTTCGATCCGATGACGCTTGAAGGGAAGAAAACAGTGGCCTTTGTGCTTACTGTTTCTTTTGAAGGGAGAGAGAGCGTTGGAGAAGACGTACGTTCTTTTCTGTTTCCAAACGTTGTCTCCTCCCTCTCTCTCCTCCCTTTTATACCTTCCCCCATCCACGGGCCTTATTCCCGTGGGCCGGGCCTTTTGGGCCCAGCATGGGCGAACGGGCCTTAAGCCCATTACCAATTAAAACCATCACTCAGGTAGCAGATTTTGCAACCCATAAAATGCAGCAGTAAACACCCCGAGGCGCACTCCACCAATGATGGAGCCACGTGTAACTCGAATGAACCTTTTCTCCATTGCATCCCTCATTAGTCGATACCGCTCACGCTTGTCGGGTGTGCTCCCAAGTTTCAACATGACTTCAGCATCCTTGCTCTGCAAAACATAAAGAAGTCTTTTACCACCATCAGTGTGGGATAGAATTACGCTGAACCACATGCCATACTTCATGAATTATCTGTAGAAGGGTCTCGGTTTACCTAAATTCAAAATGATTGGCCACGAAGTATGAAAAAGCATGTTAAACAGGAAGTACAAACACAGGTTGGAGCACTAAAATTCCAGTAAAAGAATACCTTCTGCATCATGTGGTGACTAGATAAGGACGCAATCGAAACTAAATGTGGTCATCTTTCAAATGGCGCAAACTCAGTGTTTGACTCATCAGATTATCACCACCTAGCGAGGTTGCGTTTTGGCCGTGGCTTCTTCATTGCCTTGTCTCTCCTCCTACACTTCTTCTTCTCCCGAACGCTGCCGTTTTGCTTCCTACTTGGTAGCGTAGACGTTTCCTTGGGGAAAAGAATTGAGATCGGATCGAATTACTCTAAAAATTGATATTGAGAAAAATAATCGATAATTGAGTCGAGTTGAAATGAACAAGAATCAGATTTTTATCTCAGAGAAGATCTCGGACTCCATGAAATTGGCAGGCTCTCATCTTCGTAGTCCGAAGCCGACATGGTAGATGGTCTTACGGTTGGGGAGTAATCAAGTCGCGATTATTTAGTGTGCCGGTGATTATCCGGTCAATTGAAGTCCCCCCTAAGATTCAGTGCTCGGGGATTTATGCCATTTTTTTTGGGGGGAAGGGGGGGAAGAGTGTGGTTTTGGAGGAAAATCGAATTAGATTTTGAATTTGGAAAAAAATTATATTAGGGAAATTTGGGGCAAAACATGTAGATGAATCGTTTAAGGGCATATATGCTGATTGGGCATGCCGATGAGCCACGTCAGTAGGAGAAATTAATAAAATATTACCACATTAGATTTTCGGCAACCCAAAACGGAGTTGGCATTTAAGTATTCATTTTCTTTTAAAGTGGCACCTAAATAATCGTTTTTTTTTTTTAAGTAACACTTAAGCAATCCAAAAAAACCTTTCATATTAAAGCGAGCGCCGTACGAAACTTTGGATACTTATCGTATCCTTATCTCAATATCTTCCACTTTATATCCTTAAATAGCTAAATGATGTTGATATTGGTGCATGCATTCCACTATGATGAACTCATCAGCTTAGTGCCCATTTATTTGTTCTTTACACGGAACTTTGTTGTGCAAGAGGTACGTTTAGCAAGATACGTGTTTAGATCAATAACAGTTTGCCTAATGAAATGCCTCTAACAGTTCATTGCAAATCCATGAACGACAATCTCAAAATCCATACTCTAACTACTAGTGGCTGGGGATTCAAATTTAGACCCAACTACTTTGTGTCAATGTTTTTCTTTTGCGGCATTTCATGGCATGTTCAACTTTATGGTACTGATATATATGATGAAAGCAGGGGACTATTGCACCGAGTGTCTTTGTGCATTCTTTCCCAATGGTGCTTGTAAGCTCAATGAGACCATAGTGATTGATTTTTTGTTATCCATTGAATCCTCGTATGCAATTAGGGAAGAAACCTCTTGTGTGAATTTATAATAGAGAAAGATAATGTTGTGAACTCACACATTGCAATTTAGATGGAATAAGAATCATCTTCATTATCTCTTAAATAAATACATGCGCATGTGCATGTTTCTTTTCTAATATTCTTACCATTTTGATTCTGATTATGATCTCTTTCTCTATAGTGTCGACTCTTTCTTTTTGTGTCACTCCCCTCTTACTTATTATTTGTCGAGGTGTGCATTGATCCCAACCTAAGAATTGGACTTGATTGATCAATTCTATGTAGTTTCCATAGGAAATGGTCCAATTCCTAGTTCCTAAGGAGGAACCGAACTTACTAGATTAGATCGGGTTGGTTCTAGATGGTTCTCACAAAGGACGCTTTTATAAATAAATAAATAAAAAAACAGGCGGAAAAAGAGAGAACCTTTTTTTATTAAGGACAAAAAGTAAAATTTATTTATTGGAGCAATCTCATCTTTTACTAGGAAAAGTTTCAAATAAGAACCTAAAGTTAATTCATTTCCTCATAAGATGGCCATGAGTAAACTTTATCTTAGATAGGGACTAAAGTAGCCACGTTAGTCTTTCAATAAGGGTCTGACTTTGTTGGTCGGTGAGCAAGTGATTTTTCAAGCAATTAACACAAAGGGGGCTTTTATAAATAAATAAAAAGAAATCTGAATATAACATTCTAATCACTGAGAATAAAAACACCAAGCTACTTTTTCTTCGTTTTATCCCATCTTCTTCTGGCCGGATGCGTTTGATTGATTCTGAGGCCAAGTGTTGGAGTTTCATTTCAACGAGGTCAGAAAATAACAATTAGATAGGCGGTTTTCAAATTAAGTTTTATTGTCCGTACTGCCAAGGCCCACCCACCACTTCCATCACTTCGTGGACTTCGACGTGCGATCTCACTTTGTATTCGATCTACGGCAATCGCGTTTCGGTTTGTTCAGCTTAATTTGTAGCTGCCCGTTTGCTTCACTGCCGCGGAAACCAGAACCCCGCTCACCCCATGTTTCAATCGATGGCCTGTGACTGTGTCCTTGCTAAGTCGAGTTGGACCGAGTCGCTCATAGTCGTGGTTGAACGTTTCCAATAGTCATTGATCTCGTCGAGTTGGATGTGGTGGATTCTCATGATTCGGCCCGGATCATGCGGCAAGCAAGTAAATGGCCAGCAAAGCTCCCTCATTTCCAAGTTCACGATTACTTCACGCATGGATTTTAAGTTTGTGACGTTGTGGATAAGTTTCCTTTTCTGGGAGACTCCTCTGCATGTGATTTGTTCTTGATTCCAAGACCTTTGTTGTGCGGAGTATGTACGGGGGATGAAGCGTTGATTAGAATAAATCACCTGAATTTTAAGTTCTACTAAAAGAAGATGAAGACGAAGTAGTCGAGAGAAGAATTTTCTTTGTATTCTGTATATTTTTCAATGTACAATGTTCACATTGTTTATAATACAAAGTGTGTATAAGAAAAGCAAGTAAATATTTTACAATATTTGGATCCGATTAGATCCGATACTAAATGAACGTGATTGATCCTTGAATGATATTGTGAATCTTCACGTGTATCTTCTAACACTCCCCCTCAAGCTGGTGACTTGTAGATATCCAAGACGCCTATCTTGTTTAAGAGATAAGCGTGCTGGCTTTGACACAAGGGTTTGGTGAAGACATCCATTGGTTGCTCTTCTATTTGGATCCCCAGTGTCTCGATTATCCCTTGCTGGAGCTTTTCTCGCGTGAAATGATAGTCCACTTCTATGTGCTTCGTTCTTTCATGAACTATTGGGTTTGAGGCAAGTTTGAGAGCCACATCGTTGTCACAAAACAATTTGGTTGGTCCTTCAATTTGTACCCCTAGATCTTGAAGCAATTCTCGTAGCCATACTATCTCACATGCGGCCTTTGCCATGACTCGATATTCCGCTTCTACTGATGATAATAAAACAGTTGGTTGCTTCTTTGTCTTCCATGAAAGTAAAGAATCCCCTAACTTGATACAGAACCCTGTTATGGACCTCTTGCTCATTGGAATTAACCAGTAAACTAGATTTTGCTAAAAGCACGCCGGATTGAAATTAACCTTGAATTTAAACTCGATTTCAGAAATTGAAAGTTCTGTCGTGATAGTTCTATTTTAGGAACGTCGACTCATCCTTTGAAGAATTTTCAGAGATTCCAAAAATTTTACGGAAAATCAATTCGGACGTCGTGGAAAATTAACAGAAATACGGATGGGCTCGTTTGAAGGAAATTTGGACTTTCAAGCCGAGTTACTTGGCGATGGGCACCTATAGAAATGGCATGGGCTTTTTCTTCGAGGAAATTGGACATCAAATTTTGGAGAATTTGCGAAGAAATTGAAGCTATGTGAGTAGAATTCGGAATTATACTTGGGGATGGAATTTTGACACCAAAATTGGATTATTTGGTGGATTTTAATGCAAGAAAGTATTGGAGATTTAAGTGATAAGGTTGGAAAGTATTTGAGGGGGACAATGCATTCAATTAGATGGATAAGCACCCTTGACCTTGCTTCTTTCTCCCCATCTTCCTTCGCACATTATCCCTACCGGTTCTCTCCTCTTCACTGTCTTCTTCTCAATTCGATTGAGACCGACGTTCATTCCTCAAAAAACAGAACCGCCTTTGCCTTCTTTCAGTTGTTTCATTGGAAGCTCCCTCCTTCGGTCCACGTTCTCAATACTTGTTGCTGCCGTCCACGCTTCTGTGTCTCTCCCTGCAGCTCACGGTGTTTTCCCCTGCCAGCGACTACGAAGCTCCAATTCTCCTTCACCTTGCTGCCACTTGTCCATCAAGTCAACCAGCCCATAGATTTGTTGATTTCAACAGCACTAACTGAAGCAGCCCCATCTCTCCTCCATTTCAGCTTCGTCCGCGTCCCTTCCTCCCACCGTCAACCACGATGGACCAAGCTGCAGTCAGCACCTCCAATTGTCGGCCACCATCCACCAAGCCTTCGTCCCATCTCCTCCTTGCCACCTTACTGCCTCCCCCAAGCCAACCCAAGCTGCATGCCAACGAAGCTCAAAGCCCTAATGAAGCTAGCCGTGAATTCCAGCTTCTTCAACTCGTGGACTTTGCTGCTCCTCTTGCACGTGAAGTTCAGCCCAACGCATTTCTTTGGCCCACATTATCAGCCCAGCTCCTTCAGTCTTTCGGGCCCAGCAAAGCCTGGTTCAGCAGTCCACAAATCAGTGAAGCCCAGCAAGTTTTTGTTTTCAGCAAGCCCAAGTGTTCAGCCCATCGAGTCCAGCTTTGAGGCCCGCAACTTCAGCCCATCTCCAGCAAATTTTCTGCTCACTTGAAGCCCAAGAAATAGGCCCAAGCCTGAGACCAAGCCCAACAATTGTTGTGGGCTTGCAAGGCTTTTGGGCCCAACCCGAGTGTCTGTTGACGCCATCGTTGCAGTAATCCGGCCTTCACATTTAATCAAGTGAGTTTTGCTCACTAATTTCTTCTTAGTAGGCTAATAATACTTAGGGGTTGATTAGATTTAATTAAGTGCAATTATGTTGATAGATTAGAGTAGAGCAATTAGTTTAGAGCCTTATTATTGCATGTTAGGCAAATGATTGGTGTAGTTAGCAAGGAAATATGCTCTATTATTTATTAAACGAGTCTCGGTAATTTTTCGGACTCGTCTCGGCTTCCAATTAGGCTATAACGGGCCTAAGTTGGATTTATTACATTCATTTAATAAATTTCGTAATTATTTAATTTATTTATTTATTTTCTGGAAATTCGGCTGGGATGGTCGACGATGGAAATTTTCTGTTGATTGTGATGATGTGATCTGTTTATTTATTTGAGCGTTAAATCATATTGAATTGATTTAAAGATTATTTTAGGATTTTATTCCTAAATTGATTAATTTTGGTAATGAAGGGAAAATTACCGGGCGTCGGTTTACAGCACAAAAAAAAAAAAAAAGTTACGAGCTGTTGAAACTGGTGGGATGTTCAAAAAGTGAAAGTATGATATTTTGGCTAAGGCCAACCGTATCCCTACACACGGCTATTTTATCGAGAATGATAAAAAAAAATGGAATTGATTAAATGATCATAATAGTATACTATATCATCCTACGGGCTCTGATATGTCAACTTAGGGAGAGTAGTATACTGGTGTATTACATCAGCCTGTGAGCGATATGTCAGCTTAGCGTGAACAGTACACTTTATCAGCTTAGAGTGAGCATCATGGGTATACTATATCAGCCTGCGGGTAATATCTCAGCTTAGCGAAAGCAGTATGCCGGTATACTATATCAGCCTGCGAGCGATATGTTAGCTTAGCGAGAGCAGTATACCTTAACCCTATTAACTTAGTGCAAGCTATACTATCTATTTATTAACTTAGAGCGAGGAGTCTTGATATGAACAGACTTATAGATAGTATGAGATGGGCAAACAAAGAAAGGGTCAAGATGACATGTAATTGACTAAGTCGATTGATCGATTATTTGATCTGAGTTCTGAATTGATGTGATGACATAATTTAATGATTGGTTGATGTGATATAAAGCATTTATAAATAATGCTGCTTTGCAAGATGGAACTGAGACTAAGGTAAGACTTTTGACTCATATTGTGCTTAGGTAGCCTAAGGTGTATTGGCTTCCTAATTGGGTCTTAGGGGGTAGAACTTGATAAGTCATAATCTCATCCCGGTTGTGGGACAACATTTCAAGTCCCTAAACGCAGCAAACCCGGATTTTGAAGATTTTGGAAGTTCGGTGCAGTTTGCTAAAGGCTCCAGTTGGAGTGTGGAGGATGATGAAAAGGAGGACAAGGGCTCGTAGTTTGTGGAACCCCCACCCCTGCTTGTAGACCTTAATTTTAAGTTGAATCAGACTTAGTAGTCCGCCTCATATATATGTGCACTGGTTTGCAATGTATTTAAGGGTAGTAATAAAATGATTTAAAGTTTTGTGGTTCTATTTGAATGTAATTTTTTTATATTAATAGAGCAATTCTTATACATAGGGACTAAGATTTAAGAACTAATGCTATCTATCACAAATAGTTTATTTGCTCTTGGTGAGTGATTCTAATTTCTCATGTGCAACCAATTTGTGTGAGTCAAATGTGTATGCAAAATGACTTTCTACAAAAGGTCACCTGAATCCTAAACAACACAAAATGAGCAGGTAGAGAATACAATGGGGGTGCTAGACAACTTCCTTATGCCACTTCTCTTTCCCTCTCTTTGTGGTATCTAGCCAAATGTGCAGCTCAATTCCCTATTTGCCAAAGATTTGACATAGAACTTACTAACAATTTTTGAGATATTTATTCAAGTGATTTACTCTCTCTGTTTTTTTTAAAAAAAATATTTATCAATCAAAATGATGTAACTAGATCGTAGTGTACAACACTTGTTTACTTTGACAATTATCGAATAATTAATATAAATTTTGCACTCTATAATGCAATGAGTAATAAAATGATATATAAAAATTTGTGGTTATATTTGAATGTAATCATTATATTAATAAAGCAATTCTTATACATAGGGACTAAGATTTAAGAACTAATGCATTCTATTACGTATAGTTTATTTCCTCTTGGTGAGCAATTCTAATTTCTCATGTGCAACTAATCTATGTGAGCCATATATGTGTATGCAAAATGACTTTCTACAAAAGGTTACCGGAACAACACAAATGGAGAACACAGGAGGAGTGACAACTTCCTTATGCCACTTCTCTTTATTTCTTTTTCTTGGTATCTAGCCAAATGTGCAGTTGATTCCCTCTTTGCCAAAGATTTGGCATAGAACTTACCAATAATTCTAGAATATTTATTCATAAATGTAATATCGTTGCACTTGTACTTTGACAATTATAAAATAATCACAACTAAGTTTTGCACTCTATAAAGCAATGAGTAATAAAATGATTTATAAAAATTTGTGGTTATATTCTACCATAATCTTCATATTAATAAAGTAATTCTTATACATAGGGACTAAGATTTAAGAACTAATGTGTTCTATCACAAATGGTTAATTTCCTCTTGGTGAGCGATTCTAACTTCTCATGTGCAGTTAATTTTTGTGAGCCAAATGTGTATGCAAGATGACTTTCTACAAAAAGTTACCAGAATCCTAAACAATACAAAATGAGTAGGTAGAGAACACAGCAAGAGTGCAGGACAACTTCCTTATGCCACTTCTCTTTCCTTCTCTTTCTTGGTATCTAGCCAAATGTGTAGTTGGATTCCCTACTTGCCAAATATTGGGCATAGAACTTATTCAGGAGATATCCGGGACTAGCATAAAAGGTATTTATTAATGATAGTTTGGTGAATGTTTTTCACAAAACCAAAATGAGTTTGTGCAATGGATCCCTTTCCACATTTAAACTAGCCAATTATTGCTTAACAATCTCAGTTCTTTTTTTTTTTTTAAGGCCCTTAAAGTTTTGATACATCATGCTAGTATTGTCTAACTTTTTATTTATTTATTTATTTATTAGCACGGGCTTTGTTAGCATAATTTTGAGGTACTATGAGAATAACAGTCTATTGTGAATCACAAATTCTTGAAGAAGTAGGTTCCACAATAGTTTATAATTTTTGTGATTTGGTTTTTGGGGTCAAGAATAAATTATTGTTCTAACAATGCATTAAAACTATCACACAATCATTTCTCAAATAAAATTGTTCTCTTTCCTTCAATTAAGCTGTACAAAAGATATTAAAATTGATTTGTAGCTGATCCCATGTGGCAATTATTATCCCAAAGTAAGAAGTAAAAAGAATAAAAGGTAATGTGGCAATTATTATTTAGAGTAAAAAAAGAAAGAATATAAAAGGTAATATGGTAGTTTTTATCGCAGAGTAAGGAGGAAAAAAATATAAAAGGTGAATAAGGAAACATAAAAGGATGTGGGAATTCTTATCCCAAACTATAAATGAAGTGAAAATTAAAAGGGCAATATAGTAGTTCTCATACCAAAGATGGGTGAACGCATGGCATCTACAAAAAAGGGAACTTCGATAAAAAGAAAAAAGGAACAAATTTAACATAAGGGAAAAGAAATAAAAGGAATATGGCAATTATTATCCAAGAGTAAAAGGAACAAACGTAAAAGGTAATATGATTGTTGCCAGGTGGCAAGCCCACTCTCCATCTTTAAATACTAGAATGATGTGTGATACTAGAGCCATGTACTCCATAATGAGGAACTCATCGGCTAAGTGCTTATTTATTTGTTCTTTACTTGTTACTGGTTGTGCAGCAGATATTTTCGGCAAGACATATGTCGAAATCAACAGCAATTTGTCTGCTGCAACTACACTAACAGTTCATTGCAAATCCAAAAATGACGATCTCGGCGACCATACCATAACGAGCACCCATGCCTGGGGATTCAAATTTAGACCCAATTTCTTTAAGACGACGTTGTTCTTTTGTAGCTTTGCATGGCCCAATGAATTTCATCGATTTGATATATATGATGAAAATAGGGACGAGTGCACTGAGTGTATTTGGACGGTCTTTGCCAATGGTCCTTGCAAGCTGAATGAGACTAGAGGGATCGATTTTTGTTATCCATGGAAAGCTTCCATGCAATTAGGAAGGAAACCTCTTATGTGATTGTACGATGGAGGAAGATCATGTTACAATTGCAATAAGAACAATCTTCGTTATCTCTTAAATAAATACACACACGTGTGTTTCTCTTCTAATATCCTAATTGTTTCGATTGGCATCCCTTTCTTTACAGTGCAGCCTCATTTTGTGTCCTTGTATTGGTATTTAAGATTCTTTTCCGTTTATGTCGCTAGCTCTCCCTCCCTCCTTTCTTCCTGGCCGAAGCCTAGAAACGAGAAACCTCAATCATGGGCGGGGTAAATACCGTCGATGGTTTCAGTGTTGTGGTTCTTGGGTCCGATATGAAGTGGGTTTGGGAACGGTGGTGAACTCAGCGTGGAGGAAAACCATGAAGAAACGAGAAGGAAGAAAGAACAAGAGGACTAAGCTTGAAGTCTAGGAATTTGGGCTTGGCTTTGGTTTTGAGTGAGACTAAGCTTGAGTTGGGTTTAGCCAATTTGGGCTTTGATTCAGTCTACTAAAATTTCATTCGTTTCACGGAAAATGTAGTGTTTCTTGAAAATAATAAGAAACATATTTTCTTCCATACACCATTTTCAATAATTTTTTGCTTGAGCATCATTATAGGCTAGTGAGCCAGCGAGCTGGGTGAGGCTCGAGCCTCACCTCTCACCTGAGGTCGTTAAAACTTTGCCAACCTTTGGCAACTATGGGCATGGCAAGGCAGCCAACGAGGCTGGAGCTCGCCCGTGGTCAACAAACAACAAAAGAAGAAGGAAATGTCATGGCGGGTGATTTTCGAGCAACCGAGCACCACCACGTTGCATCGCGAGAGCCATTCGAGGAAGAGAGGTAAAAGAATTTATCGAAAATGCTTCCGTTCCATTCGACTTTGGTTTAATGTCTTCTCATGAATATACTGCAATTGGTGTCTCGACTTGCATTGTTTAGTTTATTTTGATACGGATATTTGATGCGATCTTGGTTTGATTGCATTATCATGTTATTTCCTGTTAAATATTAGGTTCGCATGTTAGTTTAGATCAGCATCATTGCATATCTTAATCTGGTCACCCAATTTGCATCACCCTTTTAATTCCATATAGTAATTTGCATATTTCCTCTGCATGACCTTATTCTTTTGTGGCATGTCATGGCCAGGTCAAATTCATCGGTTTGACACATTACATAACAGGGATGAATATCGTTGCATTGACCCTCTCACGAGATTTCAATAATTTTTAACCACGCAATCATCGCGCTGCATGTAATGTCTCTGATTGCCACGAGACAAGGAGATGTTGATTGTGGTGAAACTAAGTGAGAAGGTTCTGTGGTGCTGGCGGCGATGGTGGTAGCGATTGTGAATGAGAGGTTTTCAAGGCAATTTCGAAGCGAAATATAACTTAATTTTCAAGTACATGATAAGCATAACATAAAGTTTCTTTTACGTACATGGAAAGGTCACGGGCCATATCATCTACAGCCAGTAAGTAATTTACAAATTATCATCGATATCGTTGAGAAGCTATATAAAAATATGTATACTAATACGCCACGAAATAGAATAAACCTACTCCAACTGATGGGTAAGATGTATAATTTAGAAATTTATAACAAATGTCAAATTTGTAGAATTTAATTGCAAATCAATAGATACGCTTACCACAAAATTTTCTTTCAAATTTGCCAGATAGATACAATTGTTTAAATTTTGAATGGAGTCGAGAAACAAATGAATATTGATGACAATGTCAGCAGGGGTATAAAGAAGTCTGGAGATATAAACAATCGTAATTAGTATGATGTCGTTTAACGGAAACATCTGTTACTAGCTAAGTTGGCCGATTAATATTAAACCAAAATTTACTGGAAAATTGCCTTCGCTTCATGGTATCTAGCTAAATGGCAGCTGGCTTCTCTAGTTGCAAAAGATATGGCATAAAATTAAAGAAAAATCCTAGAGATTTCCAGAACTACCATGATCAATCTGTACATAAGATATCATACTTGGTAATAAGAGATGTTTATCTGGCAATTCTTATACCAGCGTGAAAAAGCAACAATATAAAAGGTAATGTGGCAATTATTATGCCAATTAAAAGGAACACTAATTAAAAATACGGCTATTGCCGGTTGGCCACTTTAAACTTCATAATAAGATATGTTTATATGGCAATTCTTATACCAATGTAAAAAGGGAAAAAACATAAAAGGCAATCCTTATTCTAGAAAAAAGGTACAAAATTAAAGGTAACATGCCTATAGTTAGTTGGCGAGAACTGATATCCTCCATCCTTCTTCTTTAAATAGCTAATGATATTGAGAATTGGAGCAAAGATATCTCACAATGATGAATTCATCAGCTAAACTCATATTTGTTTGTTCTTTGTTGCTTATAAGTTGTGTGGAAGATGTTTGGGGCAGAACGCATGTTATAATTAATAACAGTTTGCCAGCTGGAACAACTCTAACAGCTCATTGTAAATCCAAAGACGACGATCTCGGGATCCATTATATAACGAGCAGCTGGGAATTCCAATTTAGACCCAGTTTGTTTGGGAACACATTATATTTTTGTAGCTTTGCATGGCCGAATAATTTTCATTGGTTTGATATATATGTGCAAAGCAGGGACAGTGATCATTGCACCACGTGTTCTTGGAAGATCTTTCCCACAGGTCCTTGTAGGTTCAATGAAAAAACCACACAATATGATGTCTGTTTACCATGGAACCCCACTACAAAATTAGGGAGAAAACCTCTTATGTGAATGTGAGAGAGAAAGATGATGTTATGAATTGGTTCATCAATAAGAATTCTTAGCCATATTTTAAATATCTACATATCTATAAACTTATCCTCATCCTTTCAATTCCTGTTAGCATCTCTTTCTTAATAGCGTTGTCTCTTCATCTCGTGTCATTCTATTTGTACTTAATTTTTTTATTGTTTATTATCGATTCCAAAAAATTTCAATGCAACTCTTTTTTTAATAGAAAAAGGTAAACAAGTATCAAGCAATGTCGGTTTCATATGTGTAATGCGGGTATCGTATCACAAATCAACACGCTTCAATTCATTAGTACGTAAAATAAGTTCGTTTTGAAAGTAAGGCAAAAATACGAGAAAACTGATTAGACGGAAGATGTTTTTAAAGTTGACAATATTTTGGGCCATCGGCCTTCGAGTGATACTGAAAGCATTTTGGCAAACGAGAGATTTGCAATGGCCAGTTCTAGTGTGGGACATGTAAGAGGAATAATCACATTCTTAACCTCGACGAGTAAGGTTTCTTAACCTTGCTTCTTCGGACAATGCACGGTCAAAACTCTCTATTTATGGTTGGAATTCATTAATGAAAATGACTGACGTATGTGGCATTTTGCACGCACGATAAAGACCTTTGCATAGCCTTACGAAAATAGAATCATCACTGCTATGTCTTAGAACATTAGATAATCGTCATTCCGATTGCATCAGAAATTGCAAATCTTACCTCGCAGCCAAGAAAAGAAGGCCATATTACACTAATTAGTCCATTTTCAATAATGGCACTATACTCCACTATTAGCATAAGCACTAAAATTGATGGCAAATCAAATAATTAAGAGCCACTACATAATTAATATTTTGACAAAATCAAAATGAGATTGTGCAATGATTCCGATTATCTTCTTGATTCATGAGTTTAAAAGTTTCGTTCACCATATGTATCTTGATTTAACAACTATGATTACTTCGCTTAAACTACATTAGTACCATAAAAGGGATTCAAGAACCAATGGTCTATCATAAATAATTTACAATCCTCTTGGTGAACGGTTCTAATTTCTTTCTAATTTCTCGTATGCACCCGATTTCTGTGAGCCAAATGCACGTGCAAAATG
The DNA here is from genome assembly GCA_014182545.1 of Eucalyptus globulus. NCBI lineage: Eukaryota > Viridiplantae > Streptophyta > Magnoliopsida > Myrtales > Myrtaceae > Eucalyptus > Eucalyptus globulus. Next base: position 811,805 of record CM024723.1, on the reverse strand, counting down.
ACCCTTTACAAAAGGTTACTTGATCCATAATTCCAAAATGACATAAAAAGGTTAAGTAGCATTAGCAAATGCTTAGGGGACAAAGACAACTTCCTTATGCCTCTTCTCTTTCCCTCTTTGTGTTATCTAGCCACATGGCAATTGGTTTCTCTAGTTGCAGAAGATTTGGAATAGAAGTTGCCAATAATTCCGGAGATGTTCCAAATTACCAGATTATTTCAATTATGAAGGATAATCTGGTCAATTTTTTAAACGAATCGAAATAAGATTGTGCAATGGTTGCCGTTTGGCAATTAAACCAGCGAATTAGTGTTTATTAATCTCATTTAAAAAAAAAGTCCCTTAAAATTTTGATACATCATGATAGTGTCTGTTCTCCAATACGTTTAGCACTTCCTAACATTTTATGATTAAAAAAAAAAAATCAATGAATGAGTGGCATCTGCAAAGTGTAATTTTTCCCTTCTAGAAAATAGCTATGACAGAGCTGTATTCGTTTATCTCCTTCATTTAAGCTATACATAAGATATTATACTTTATCCGTTATTGATTTTATGTGGCAATTCTTATCTGAACGTAAAAAAGAAGAAAAGGTAATTCTTATACCAGAGCGAAAAGGAAAGAACATAGAAGGTAAATGGAAACATAATAGGTAATACGAGACTTTATCCAAGACTATAAAAGAAGAGGGAAAAAAAGACGTAAAAGAGGAAAATTTCAATAAAATGGGGAAAAAAGGGAAATCATTTAATAAAGGAAAAAATAAAAGTAATATCACAATTCCCATCTCAAAGTTAAAAAAGAACAAATAAAATAGGTAAATATGGTTGTGACAAACTGGTGGCGAGATCCGATATGCTCCGTTCTTCATCCTTAAATAGCTTAATGATGTTAATATTGGAGCAATGACATGCCACCATGATGAATTCATCAGCTAAGCCCATGTTGATATTGGAAATGTTTGGGGCAAGGTACATGTTGAGATTCAAAACAATTTGCTGGCCAGAACTACTCTAATGATTCATTGCAAATCAAAGGACGACAATTTTGAAATCCATTATTTAACAACACACAGCTAGGGATTGTCATTCAAGCCCTTTTTTTTGGGAGGACTTTATTCTTTTGCGGCTTTGCATGGCCGGGTCAATTTAAGTGGTTCAATATATATGTGCGAACTAGGGACCAATATTTTTGCGACAAGTGTATTTGGAAGATCTTGGCCAATGGTCCTTTTAGGCTTAATGAAGCGACCAACAAATTTGATGTTTGTTTTCCATGCAATCCTCCTAGATAATTAGGGAGGAAATCTCTTTTCTAAATGTAAAGAGAGATGATGTTGTGAACTGATTCATTACAATTTACATGGAATTAAGGATTATCCTAATTCTCTTCTAACATTCTCATTGTTTTGATTTCGATGGGCATCTCTTTTTTATAGTGTTGTCTCTTCATTTTGTGTCATTTTATACGTCCTTATTATCAGTACGTTTTTTATTGCTATCAAAATGTTTCAATGTAAATCTTTTTTAATTCCAAAACAGGTTAACAAGTGTTAAAGCAGTGTCTTTTTTGAAATTGTAAAGCTGGTGTAAACCTGGCGAGAGAGATCTTCCATGGCCAGTCCAAGTATGAGCCATGGGGCCAGAATAATTAAATTCTTAACCTTGAATAATGTTCCTGTTCCAACTGGGGAAATTGAGATTGTTGACCATATTTGTCGGAATTGGCAAGGATGCTATGCCTCTAAATGAGAAGAGCGTGAGAAGGGCATGGCGCGGGCATCATTGTACATAGAATATAAGGGATGTATCTCCGCTCAAAGGGTGCACTTGTCACCCCTTGAAGATTAGTTTCTATTCTTTTCAGACTGTAATTGTAACACCAAAATGTATAAGACGCACTTGAAATTGTTTTGAGATAATCAAGATCAGTAGTCTTGGCAAAATTTGAGTAAGTCCCGAGACAGGGTGTTTCATGCTCCTACACATGGTTAGAGATCTCAGACACACAAATTTGGATAATGATATATGGAGAAATGAACAGAGCTCAACGACTATCGTACCTCAAAGGGATCTTTCTGCACAACCCGAAAACAAGCATTAATTCCTTCTGTCCACCTACCTGTCTCTCTTTATTATTCACTTCTCTTTTTTGCGCTTGGCCATCTTCCGAACGGGTGACCACAAACAACAAGACTCGGAAAGAGGCTATTGGCAAACTCAGGGGCGGTGGTTAGTTTGCTTATTTGCTCAAATTCTAAGCGCCGACACCGCTCCTTGCCTCTCCCCTTTGATCCATATCACGTGAAGCAGCCAAACTCCCTTCATTTGCTTTCTCCACTAGCTTCAAATGGAGCCAACCTGCAAAGAAGAACACGGTACCCCATAAAGATATCAAGTCAGGAAAAAAAAAATAAGAATCTGGTCTTATGTCACATTTTCATGTAATGTTTCAGTTTAACAGATCAGCAAAATTCTGAGATCATTCTGCAAAGATATTCTATCATGGCAACCCCCTTGGATATTTTTTTTTATTAACTCACCCATTTGAACTTGATATCATGTTTATTAACTCACTAATTTGAACTTGATCAGGATATCATGCTGACTCTAAAGAAACTCAGAAGACAATCAAGCTTTTATCTAAGTTTTGAGTTTTTCTGACACGGGCCCATTCTCATACTTACCAAGAGGAAAGCAAACCGCGGCTCCAAGAGCTGCACCAAGAGCGACATTCCTTGCACGCCACTTTAGTGATCCTGGTACTAACACAAAGTAACTGTTTTTTCCATTTAGGATCAGTCGTTTAATAGTATCAGTCCAAAATTGTGATATATTGATTGAGTAGGCCATTGCATGACAGTAAATAGACAAAATACCTCAAAGCTGGGTTGTAAAAACGTTTTAGGATTGGCGGACCACGTTACAGGGACTTAAAAAAGGCTCAAAAGTGGGCTGGACGGCCACTGTTTGGACATCCACAGTTTGCACCGCCTAAGGCCTAAACGGTGAGCGTCCAGTCCACTTGTGGTCCATCTATGCCTTCCCAATCCGGTCCCCAGCGATCCTCTATTCGTAGAGCTATCCCAGGGTCACCGGCGTCCAGTTTCTGCTCGGCCCATTTCGGTGTTCCCAGGATGGCCCTCTTCGGTCGTGTTCTAGCCCATGTTCGCTCTAGGATTCAGAGTACCAGTGATAAAGATTAGCTGAATATTGCTCTTTTGCAGCGTGTTGTGGCCAGGCCAACTTCATCAGTTCGACATGTATGTACAGAAAACGGACGAAGATCACTGTTCTCAGTGTCTCTTGTAGAGTGACATTTGTTATCCATGGAACCCTCTCTCTCGCCGGGTGACGGAGAAGAGGAGCGACATTTGCTTCAAGCTTAGAGGATAGTTCACATCTTCCCTCTAATTAATGTCGTCCTACTCGGTATTGTCCCCCACATAAAGTCTTTAATCGCCGTGGGACATGGAGATGTTGGGTTTAGCGGGAGGGAAGGTTCGGTAGCGGCAGCAGTGATCGTGGTGAAGGAGAGGCTTTGAGGACGATATGGAAGCAGTGGACGAGGGCGCACACAAGCGAAGATAATTTCAAATAAACGTTAAGCGTAACATAAAAGTTTGGAGCACATTATTTTCTCAGAAGTACCATGTTTATAGGAACATAGAAAGGTCTTGTGCCTTATCATCTATAGCCGGTTTGTAATTTACAAATTATCACCTTTATTGTTGAGAAGCTATCCAAGAATATACTACTACATCATCATATAGGATATAACCTACTCCATTTAACGTGTAAAGTATGATAATTTATATAATTGATAATATTGACAACGAATCAATACATTCCATGGCGAATCGATAGAGACGCTTACAGCACAAAAGTTCATTATATTTGCAAAATACATATGTACTATTTAACCATTGACCAAATCCTATCGTAAGATGCAAATCAAGGATCATAAGATATTGATAACGATGTCGCCAGGGATAAAAGGAATTGTGGAAAATATTGACAATCTAATGAGTATAATGTCACTCAAAGAGAAGCATCTCTTGTAAGCTAGTTGATTTATTAGTCTACAACCAAAGTAGTTGGAAAATTGTTTTGTTTACACATTCATATTTAGCTAGTGATTAGGACAATCAAAAATGGTAGTTTTGCAAAATATGAATAAGTCTTGAAACAGGGTGTTTTCGTGCCCCCACACATGGTTAGAGATAAACTGGACTAGGACAAACAAAATTGGATAATGATGTATGGAGAGACAAACCAAGCTCAAAAAACTACTATCATACCTTAAAGGGATCTTTCTGCACAACGCGAAAACAAGCATTAATTCCTTTTCTGTCTAACTACCTGTCTCTCTTTATTATTCACTTCTCCTTTTCGGGCTTGGCCATCTTCTGACCCGGTGACCACGAACAAGGCTTGGAAAGAGGCTATTGGCAAACTCAGAGGCCATGGTTAGTTCATTTATTTGCTCAAGTTCCCTTCAAGCCTATCAATTGCAGCCCCGACACCACTCCTTGCCCCTTCCCTTTGATCCATATCACGGGAAGCAGCCAAACTCCCTTCATTTGCTTTCTCCACCAGCTTCAAATGGAGCCAACCTGCACATAAGAACACCATACCTCAAATAAGATGTCGAGTCAGGAAAAAAAAAAAGAAGTCCAGTCTTATTTCACATTTTCAGGTCAAGTTTCAGTTTGTGCCTCGTGAAAAGCAGCAGTGCTGTAAGACCTACAGACTGATTAACAAATCAGCAACATTTTCAGATCATTCTGCTAAAATATTCTATCCTGCAAACCCCCCTTGGATATCTTGTTTCTTAACTCACTAATTTGAACTTGAACAGGACATCGTGCTGACTATAAAGAATCTCAGAATACAATCAAGCTTTTAATGAAGTTTTTCTGACACGGGCCCATTCTCATACTTACCAAGTGGAAAGCAAACTGCAGCCCCAAGAGCAGCACCAAGAGCAACATTCCTTGCACGCCACTTTAGTGATCCTGGTACTAACACAAAGTAACGTTCAGAAAAGTAACTCTGTTTCCATGTAGGATCAGTTATTTAACAGCATAAGTCCAAAATTGCGATACATTGATTTAGTAGGCCATTGCATAACAGCTAATAGACACTATCTTGAAGATGGGAAGTAATGTCTTACAGATCAAACCAAAGGTCGCAGCAGTGGCCGAACCAGCTCCAGCTATGTTAAAAACATCATGAACTCCTCGTTTCTCAGCTAGCAGATTTTGCAACCCATAAAATGCAGCAGTAAACACCCCGAGGCGCACTCCACCAATGATGGAGCCACGTGTAACTCGAATGAACCTTTTCTCCATTGCATCCCTCATTAGTCGATACTGCTCACGCTTGTCGGGTGTGCTCCCAAGTTTTAACATGACTTCAGCATCCTTGCTCTGCAAAACATAGCAAAGTCTTTTACCACCATCAGTGTGTGATAGAATTACGCTGAACCACATGCCATACTTCATGAATTATCTGTAGAAGGGTCTCGGTTACCTAAATTCAAAATGGTTGGCCACGAAGTATGAAAAAGCATGTTAAACAGGAAGTACAAACACAGGTTGGAGCACTAAAATTCCAGTAAAAGAATACACTCTGCATCATTTGGTGACTAGATAAGGACACAATTGAAACTAAATGTGGTCATCTTTCTTATCAGCCAAAAAATGAAGGAATGTATGTGCAATTGGAAAAAAAGCCCACAACAAAGGCCCTTTATTTCCCTGTTCTTTTACCTAAGGGGTACTGATGGTTCTGGAATGAACTTTTGATACAGCACTTAGGAATTATCAGACAACACATATTTCTTGCTGAATTAATGGTGATTTTATGGCTTCACTTCATTACTGTTTCATTCATCACCTCATCATAGCTCTAAAACAAAGAGGAAAACATGTCCCACCAAATGCCTTTCAAGAATAATAATCTCAACCACTGAAGAAAATATGATTTTGCACAGCATAACGGGTATATCACTATTACCACGTAATCAGTAAGGCCAGACAGATGGAACTGTTAAAGACAGTGCTAGATTGACTTGAGAAGGACATCTCTTGCTAAGGAAAACTTACAACAGAAGCAGCTGCCTCCTTGCCACCTCCATATAACATGCCAGCAAACACTCCAACAACAGTCGCAGTACCCCAGTTGACTGTTCCAGCCACCTTCGGAGAACGCTGCCCATCAAGAAGAGAACATTAGCCAGCACATACATGGCAATCTAGCGTTATCAATCAAACAACTTGAGCATATGATGTTAACACACAAACACACAAAGCTTGTCCTCATTAAGTTATTTCGACACATTGCAGTCCGCACCCTTTACGTCTCGCTCGCTCCAATGCAACTAATCGTCTCAATGGGCATATAAAATGCCCACCTCCGACAGCTGATAAACAAGAGTTTTCTCCAAAGTCATGAAGAACGAATTACATGTCTCAACAGTCGATGATCAGTACAGGAAAATCAGAACCGAATTTTCACATAAACATTTCATCGAGCATGTGGGCGACAACGCCCGTACTTCCAAGTTCCAATAAAACAGGAATCATCCCTCATTGGGTCGAGTCATTTTGTCGCGACGACACAAGACCCAGCATCAAAAACCAATCTTCCCAATCGAATGAGTCACTTTGAGCTCGACAGGCACAGAAAACGCCACGCGACATGCATTCTCGACCTACCCCGAATCACCCCCAAAAGAACCGCGACATCAAGGAACCGCACGAGGATCTCAGAGCTTACGGTGTAGATGGGTTCGTCGGCTTTTTCGGCAGTTTCCATGGGGCTGTGATTCCGGAGCCAACCGCGGAGCCGGGGAGACGAGAGAGGTCGGGATCTTCCCGCGACGGAGAGATCGAGCAACTGGGTTTTCGCCGGGAGCGTTTCTTGCTGTCGAAATGGTTAATGGGTCGAGCAGAATGCCGTGCTCTGGAGAGGTGATTCGATGGAGTTCGGTGCCGACTGCCGAGTAGTTCGAGACTGGAGTCGGCCGGCGATCTCCCCGACCGCTCTCTTCGGCGCCGAACGGGGAGAGTCTGAGAGACTGTATTTTTCTCTTTCTCTCGCTTTTTGGTTTTTGTTTTAATTTCTTTTGTTCTAGAGTTTAGAATTTTGGAGATCGACTAGTCCTAATAATGCAATTACGTTGAGGTAATAAAACGCCTTCAAGCGAATATTATTATATTTTTTTAGGACATATCCAACGCATTCCAAAGGGTTTCCTAATAAATAAATAGGAAAAAGTATGGTGGAAGCCATAGTAAAATTTATCATGAAAGTGCGAACAAGTCATACAACTCATGAAAAGTGTAATCAAATTGTAAAATCTTGTCAACTCTATTCACTCGGGTTTTTTGTTAACTCCATCTAGCTTTTTTTATAAAAATATTTTTCTCTCCCATGTGACAATAACATTGCAAAAACGACATCGTTTTGGCATTATATTTTCATGCCACATAGGAGAAAGAAACTATTTTCTAAAATTAGTTAATACTACCAAAATCCTAAACTATGCCTACCATGATATAAATATACTAAACTTTTTTTGTGTCGCTAAAAACTCCAAACTGGCCCACTATACACAAATACCGTAGACTTTTTTTGTGTGAACTCATACCAAGATGACAAATATTCCTAAATAGAATTGAAAAATTTTGGGGTACTTGTAGATTTTTAGTGAAACAAAAAAAGTTTGAGGCACACAATTAGCATAAATCACATCAGAATTTTTCGTTAGCCTAATTGAATAGAGTTAGTGGAATGATTGATTATACAAATTGGATAAATTTTATGACTTGATTGTATATAAGTTTTATGATTCAATTGAACTTTTATAGCAAGTTTCGTAACTTTCAATATACTTATTCAAATATATATGTATTATATATATGTACAGCACAAAGTAACCTATTAAGGAGAAACACGAAAAGAGAATTATTTAAAAGATAGAGAAAAACAAAAGCTCTGACCTTGGACACGTCAAAATTGCGGTGATGAGAAGGCCCAATTGAAGCTAATGCTTATCCATATGAATATATTCTTACAGAACCTTATATGGCAACTGAATTTTCATGCTTGTCGCGTATAAATTGCCCCGGTGAATCTCTTTATCTTGTTACCCAAAAAAAAAAAAAATTTGATTTAGCAATTCGATTAATATGTTTTAGTAATTTTGTAACAGTTATCTAAGCATTGTTGAAAGGGAGTAGAATGATGAAATCTCAATTTTTTTAAAGCTGATTTAGCCATTTAGAATTTACTTGAAAGTTCATTCTCTTGTACGACTCTTTCATTGGTAAAAAGGGCGTGGAGGGGCAATCAGTCCCGCTGTTCCCTTTTGGGTGTTGACATAATTCTCATGGGCTGCAACGGAATATTTAGATTTTTTTTGGGTCGAAAATAAACTTTCATAACTAACTCAAAGAGTTTTAGTACAGAAGACTTGAATCAGAACAAAGTAAGGCCCAAAGGGCTTCTGGTGGGTTGGACAACCAATTAAAAGGTAAAGACCCATTTTTATGTGTTTTTGCTAACCAATTCGCAACTAAATTTGACTCTCTATTGCAATAGGCCAAACTTAAGTTAGAAAAGCTCATAATTAAATTTCTGGCCTCAATAACTTCTCCTTTTAGTGTCTTTAAAAGTGTTTGACCATCTGACTGTTGCAAGAGGTTCTCCTTCGTTCGTGAGCGCAGCAATTTTACCATGGCCAAAGTTTCAGCTTGCTCAGCCAAGTGTACTCTTACCAATCTTACAAATCCATCCACCAACTCTCCATACTTGTCTCTGCAAACACAGCTAATGGCATCAATTGTTGAGCCGATTGAGAAGGACCCATCAATGTTGATTTGGAGGGTTTCAACGCTCGAACCAATCCGAGTCTGAGGTGAGTTGTTCTAAGTTGTTGTTCTCTTCTTTTTTGACTTTGCCAAGTTTGTATAGCACCAATTTTCCGCCATGGCTGAGTTGATGATGTGCTTCGGGTTTGGCTTTTGTTTACAAAAGACAAAATTGTTTCTTTCCCTCCAAATTAGCCAGAGGATAGTAGCTAGCAAGTCGAAGCTAATAGAAATATGGTTAAAGTCGAGTAGCCATTCTTCAATTCGTCCAAGGCCATAAGGCGAGATTTTGATTTGTATTGCAGGGTCCATCCACACTTGCCGAGTCCAAGGGCAAAGCAAGAAGATGTGCTCCACAGTTTTAGGGTGCTGCTTGCATAGATCACAGGTACTCTCCTCCACTATACCTTGCTTGAGTAGATTTTCCTTTGTCAACAAAGTATTTTGACATAAACTCCATAAGAAAAATTCAATCTTTGGGCTTGTATTAACTCTCTAGATTTTGGTCCAAAGAGAGTGTGGGGATTGATGCGAGGATGAGGCTGTGGTAGAGGTACTATGTTCGTCAAACTCTCTAATTTTGTTGTATCCGCTTTTAACAGTACACTCCCCTATTCTAGTGATGGTCCATACCATTTTATCCTCTTTCACTTGTTGACCTAATGGAATTGTGAGTATTTTGTTGGCCGTTTCCTCATCAAATAGGTTTGTGATAAGCTATTCATTCCAAGTTGGGATATCTTTTAGAATTAGTTCAGAAACATTCTTCGGTTCTTTACGATTCGCTGGCCCTCATATAACTCCTCTAGGGAGCCATTTGTCTTCTCTAATGTTAATCTTTTTCCCATTCCTTACAGCCCAACTAATTGTGGGAATAATTGTGGGAATAATTTCATCTCAGCCCCTAAGGATACTTTGCCGACTCCATGAAGGCCGATGGCCCTTTCTTGCTACCCAAAATTCAGAATGAGGAAAGTAAATGCCTTTCAGAATCTGGCACCATAATGATGAGGGGTTTTGCATCAAACGCCATGCTTGTTTTCCTAGCATTGCTTTGTTAAAGGCAATTAAATCATGAAAACCCAAACCTCCATCGTTCTTTCTAGTTTTGAGAACTTCACACCTTTTCCAATGTAATCCAGCCTTCTGATCATAATTTTTCCACTAGAAATTTGCAATTTTCTTTTCAATGCTCCAACAAATAGATACTGGAATTTTAAAAACTGACATGGCGTATTGTGGGATAGCTTGGACAATTGCTTTAATGAGGATTTCTTTCCCTGCCCTTGATATTAGCTTTTCCTTCCAACCTTCTAACTTCATGTTCACTCTATCTTGTATCCAGGCAAACATTTGTTTTTTCATTTCACCCCAATCGGAAGGAATTCCTAGATACTTACCAGGTTTTTTCGATTTCTAGGACCAGCAACTCAACTAGCATATTTTGGCAAAGTCTATGGGGGCAATTTTTACTGAAGAACGTCTCGTATTTATTTAAGTTGATGGCTTTGCCTGATGCATAGCAATATTTATTTAATACATTGGCAACGTTTTGACACTCTTTTATGGTCCCATCCAAGAAGAAAATCAAGTCATCCACAAACAGTGGATGAGTTATAATAGGGCATGACCTACTCATCTGAATGCCCTTAATAGCCTCATGCTCCAAAGCCTATTTCAATAGCACCGAGAGCATATTTGTTACTATAATGCATAAATATGGAGAGAGTGGGTCACCTTGTCTGAGGCCTCGCGAGGGTTGGAAGTAGAGTAGTGGTTCTCCATTGAATTTTACACTGAAGGAGACAATAGTTACACATTGTATAATCCATTTCACCCACTTGGAATGAAAACCCATCCTTAACATATAAGATTCTAGAAAATCGCACTCAAATCTATCATATGCCTTTTGCATATCTAGTTTAAGTACCGCATGAAACTTCTTCTTTATGTTCCGGATTCTAAGTTGGTGTAGCACCTCCTGGACAACTAGAATATTATCTTGGATAAGTCTTCCGCTAACAAAAGCACTTTGTTCCGGTAATATTAGATCTCCTAGCCAGGGTTTCAATCTATTCACAAGAACCTTTGATATAATCTTGTATGAGAAGTTACACAAACTGATTGGACGAAACTGCTCCAACTTCTCAAGATTTGGGACTTTTGGAATAAGAGTAATATGTGTTTAGTTTAATTCTAGATCGAGCTCCCTATTTCAAAAGATGCCTCACTTACTTAAAGATTGCCGGTTGCATAATGTCCCGATTTGAGTGATAGAACATCCTATTCAACCCGTCAGGACCAGGTGCTTTTATGGCTCCTAATTGGTAGGTGGCTGCATGAATCTCCTGAATTGTTACATCTGCAAGCAAGGCCTTGTTCATCTCCTCTTCCGCTGAGGTGAGGCACAAGTCGAGTATTGGCTCAAAGTTCCAATATCCTGTTGAAGTGTAAAGCTCATGAAAACGACTAATGATCAGAATTTTCAATTGCTCCTCATCACGTACCCATTCATCAATTGGGCTTTTCAACATGCATATTCGATTTCTTTGTCTCATTTGAACCGTTGTTGCATGGAAGAATTTAGTATTTTTATTACCCCATTTTAGCCATTTGATTCTAGATTTTAGCCCCCAAAACATCTCTTCTTGTCTTCATCTTTTTTCGATCTCCTTTTCAATGTTTGTTCTCTCTCTCTCTCTCTCTCTCTCTCTCTCTCTCTCTCTCTATTATATGATAAGGTCGGGGAATTCGTTAACTGTTGTAGTTCATTTTTTTAATAACAAGATCTCCTTGTGGGCATTGGAAAATTTCTTACTCCACTTGCGTAAGGCTTTTTTAACTTCAACTAGTTTATGCAATAAGCTAACATTCTTCCTTTCAACTACTTTCCATGCCTACTACACAGTTGAACAAAACTCTTCATTCTCTACCCAAAAAGCCTCAAACCTGAAGCTTCTACTTCTTTTAACTCGTTTTGGGTCTAATACCAACAATATTGGGCAATGATTAGAACCCACAATAGGAAGAGCAAAGGCTTCAACGTTTGGGAAGATAGATCTCAATTTCTTAGTACAAAGTACCATGTCTAGTCTTTCTTTAACAAAATTAGATCATTCTCTATTATTAATCCACGTAAAAGCACAACCTTTACTTTCTATATCCATCAACTCACATGAATTCATAAACTCCCTGAAAGTGTTGAGTCGATGAAATTCAGCCATTTTTCATCCAACTTTCTCCCAATAATATAGAATTTCATTGAAGTTGCCCATACAAGCCCATGGAAGGGTATTAACAAGGCTAATTCTTCGTAGCTCATCCCATAGCAAAATACATTCCTGAAGCTTAGAAGGAGCATGCACATAGGTAGTTCATGAATTGGTTGTTACTCTCTAACTTGCATATAATATCAATGAAGTGCTTGGAGTAGGACTCCACATTCACGAAAATTTCCTCATTCCAAATATTGCCAAGCCCCCCAAGATACCCACTGGGTTAACTACAAAGTTATTATTAAATTGTAACCTATTTTTCATTCTTATAAGAACATGTTCTTGGTTTTTTTTGTCTCCATAAGAAAAAAGATACCAAGCCTTTCTTGAGCCACTAAGGCTCTAATAGCTTAAACTATCGGTGGTGTGCCCAACCCCTGACAGTTCCAACACAATAGTTTTATATGTGTCTCGATGGCTTATTAGGGCTAGCCACTAAAGCCCATTTGTTTGCATCTTCTAATAGCTTAATTGGAGCATCCAGCAAATCAGTTTCATCCAGCTTTGCTTTACTTATGTCCTGACTATACCTCTTTAGTTTCTTGCTGATATGGATATTAACTCCTTCTTTTTACTTCTTAATTTCTGCCACAGGTTGTAATTTCAAGGAGGTTGAATGGGATCTTACAAGAGCTAACACCAATGAGGTTTTAGAGAGTGGCAAAGGTACTATGGTACATTCTCGTAACACGCTTCCCTCCATAGTATGGGTCTCCTAGCCTTTTCTTTTATACTTGTTGTCTGGTTGTGAATCATCCACCCTACAACTATCCTCTCCTAGTTCAAACTGGGATAGCCTCTTCTTCCATGTCCTTTACTTCTATTTTTCCATTGAAAATTCTCCAATAAGGACTGTACTCCTTCGCCTCAGCCTTTACCCAATGTCCCAACCAGTATTCCTCCAATTTATCTTCATCAAAAGGTATCTCCTTACATAATTTTGCATAATGCCCGATTTTTCCACAAGCATAGCAATAATTGGGTAATATTTCATACTTGAAATCCACCCGGATATCTTTCCCTTTATAGTTTGAGAAAGTACCTAGTATCATGGGCTTGGAGACATCTAGGACTACTTTCACTCTTCCGTTGTTCTTGTTTGAAGTGCTTTTCTGCTCTAATCTCACATCAGTAACAACTCCAATAATGTTGGCTATGCAAGAGAATATCTCCTTCGACTTCAGCTCAAAGGGTAAGTCATAAATTTGTACCAAGAATTCGCATAGGTTGAAGGGACCCATTGTTTGAGGATAAGTAGGTGATTCGAGAAACACCAAGGGCCAGAATCAACAACTTTGAGAAGGTCGGTTTCTTGCTGGAAAGTGATGGCCAGAATGCCGGATTCCAAGATCTCGAAGGTCATTCTTTCAGTGTGCCAAGCCTTCCTCATTGCGGTTTGGAAGGCTTGGAAAATTAAAATTTGGGTTATTATGAAGCTTCCCTAAGAGAGTGAGTTTACTTACTTTTATTTTTTCCTCAGAGGCCATATCATCTGTAATTGCAGCTTTCTTTACAAGCAATAAGTTTTCCAAGCGCCGACAGAGGGCTGCAATTTTCAAGGCCTCAGCTTCGTCTTCTTCCATATGAGAGAACTAGTATGAGAAAGTAGAGAATGAGGGCCCACTTGATCCTAGAAATTGTCACCGGAAGAAAAGAAACCACAAGAATCTAGAGAAAACCCTAGAGGATTGGACGCGAGATGGCCATAGCCAAGAAGGGGTTAGGGTTTTAGAGACTACCCCAATAGGGTAGAGAAGAGCTCTTCACTATAAAGAAGAAAGGCAAGTTTCATATATCTAAATTGATTCCTATTTTTACTATGCATAGCTCTCAAAGCAAAAGCCTAAAGTTGTTGAGACTATTACTATAACCACACTAAGATACTAATAGCTAAGAAGACTTTCCGTATGAGATAACAATGGACCACGGCCATTTAAAAGTATTCCCTTTACACTCACCATTTTACTATTCTTGGACTTTCACTCGCAAAAAAAGCAACTAATCACGTAGATAGGTGACGTTAGCTTAAATAATAGCACATCATAATCAAATTACTGTAGTAGCCGTCTTCGCACACTATCTTTCAACTCAGGGTATTAAGTCGACAAGTCATTGGAAAGATATTATGTGAAGTACGGGTTGAGGGTTTTCACCTCCCTCTCTCACCTTTATTGGAGACAGCTACTACACTGGTCTATCAGTTCTTCAAACAACTTTGAAGAAGTTACCATTGAATCTACCCTCTTCATTTAAGAGAGTTCCATAATTTTTGGATATATCTTTATGCCTTTCAATTTTACATTCCAAAGTTCAGATGAAACGGTTTAAAAATATACTTAGGTCCATAAATGATAATACATCATAATCAAATTACTATTGTGGAATTTTATGATATATGAGTACCAAGTAAATCCAGACTTTCAAAGGTCCAATAGCTCGGGATGGTTTACGCATTGGGGATTTGGGTAACACTAGGTCACCTAGCATAATGCTAATAAAAAGAGAATTGTTATTAAGTGAAAGATGGAAACATCATAATATGGATAAGCAAGATTAAATTCACGAGATTGTGATCCTTTCAATAATTATAGAATACGAATTGAAGAGTGAAGCAGAATAATTCGCAATTGATATGATAATTCCATCAATCATATATATTTTGACTTCCTAAATAAAAGACAAAAAAGAAGAAACAGAGAATGAAGGAAAAACTCTCTGTGTTTTCCCCCACCCCTCAAGCTGACAAGGATGATGATGATGAGACCGATTTCTCAGTTCACGTGCGCCAGCCCCCATCCCACCACGACAACCTCGTTCTCGTCCGCACCGCACTGCCGTCAGATGGAAGGAAGGAAGGAAGGAAGGGAAAATCCGAGATCGCAAGTGGGGAGAGATGCCCATGCTCCCCGCCACGTGTCCGGGCCTCCCCCCTCATCGCCCCGATCCCCAGGTGCCGCCGCCCCCGGTGCACCCGCGCGTCACTCTATCACCTCCCCTCCCACTCTCAAGACCAAAACAAGACAAGCTACATCAAGTCGAGCCACAAGAGGGAAGGAAGGAAGGAAGGAGAGAGAAGATGCACTTTGCTTTTTGCTCCTCGCTGGTGAGGTGGCCCCTCCGAACAACTTGTGCGGCGGTGCCCGTTGCTCTCCCCTCTTTCTTTCCTTCTCTCTCTACAAAAACAATAATATCAATCTATTAGTTTTACCGACCAAGAAAATCTAATAGTTCCATCCGCGATTAAATGGGGAACCGACCGTGTGACTTTCGGTTTCGGATTTTTGAAATCGGGAATCGACCATGTGACCCCGATTTTATAATTCTAAAATTAGGAATTGAACCGGCTAATCGGCTAATTCTTGATTCTCCATAACCTTCCACTCTTTCTATTTTGGGTGAAGGAGTATTTATTGATAAAATATGATATGGGCAATTAATTCTCAGATCAGTCCGTTCTTGGCTAAGAATTGGGATCCAAGACCCCATGGAGAAGAACCACCCAATTCCCTATTCTTCCAGAAACCCTTCAACTTCAATTCTATGTAAACAGAGTAGAAATTTCATAATGAAACACAAGTCATCCTCTAGACTCGACTCAGATTTGGGAACCGATCCCGCAACTCCCAGCTCCAAAATTTTTGGAATCATCCACTTTTTATCCCGCGCGAGAAAAGCGAAATCTTCATAACAACAACAATAATAATAATAATAAAAGACACGCGGAAAAGCAGCACGGTGTCAAAATAAAAATAAAAATAAAAAAGAGAGCAAAGGTCGGTGAAGCGATTAAGGTTATTCGATCACGTCCGATTCGGTTTCCGAATTCAACCGGTATCAGACGAACGACACGAGGATGCCTCGGTAGCTCCGTTTGGGTACCTTTCGGTATTGTCCGCGCGTAGGTCACCTCCCAACCGTCTCGCCTCCATCGCCATTCCTTTTCTTCGTTAACATCGAAGTTGCTCTCCCTCCTTTCCTTCTGTATTTATTCTTTTCTTTGCATCTCATTGTCCCAGCCTCCGCACATTCCTGTCTTTTATAATTCAGTTTATAATTCCAGAGCTTCTCTCTCTAGAGTTTTTACATGGCGCCCATGAAGATCAAGAGGCCGCCCTCCAGCTCCGCTTCCCAGACCCTCCCCTCCGCGTCCTCCCAGGAGGCCCGCCTCCTCGTCCGCGAGACCCTCCGCATCAGCGCCAACCTCGCCTCCGCCCCTGCCCCCGCTCCTCCTCCGCCGGTTGCGGCGGAGGCGAGCCGGGAATTGGCGGCCGCCGTCGGGGTCGGGCTCGCGGGGGAGCAATTCGTGGGGTCCAGCTTGCGGCTGATCTGCTGCGAGGAGATCGACGGGCGGAGGTGGCAGTACGTGGCCGAGGACGAGGGGTCGGCCCCGGGAGGTTCAGGAAGGGGTCGTTCCGCGCCGTCGGCCTGCAGTCCCCTCAATCCCCTGCTGACGTCAGTTCCGCGTTTCCTCGTTAGAAATTGTTTGGTTCAGTGCGTTCGTCGATCTGATTAGGATGCATTGTTGCATGTGTGTTTGCGCGTGTGTTGCTGTGGGTGCGTACGGTTGAATTGGGCACTTTTGGAGGCGCCAATGTGTGTCATGCATCTTGCGGGGAAGCTCGGGACTTGTGCTATGGTGATGATGATGATAAATATTTAGTTTTTGGAGTGAGATTGCTCCGTTGCTTTTCGATTGGAGTTGGAAAGTTTGCTTCTTTATGTGAAAGGAAGTGAGTGTTTTGCTAGTTTGTTCGTTTGGATTTTGATTCGGTTTGCCCACGATTTGTCTTGGATGCCGATATCCAGATTCTCTTCTTTGGAGGCTTGGAATTGTCATGGATGATCTGACTTCTCGCGTAATGCTTACCTGTGTGTCTACCTGATTACGAGTTGTACACGTGCCGTCATAGGGTATATTTGTGGGGCTTGTCTCATGTCTGGGATGAGATAAAATGTGGAATGCAAATTCAAAAATGAATGTGTAAGAAGCATAGGGAGATTGTCGTGATCTTGGCTCTTTCACAAGATCAACTATATGCTAAAATATTTTGGTTTTCCAGTTGGTTCTTTGGTAGCTTGTCTAAGTGTCTTGCTGCTGCTTGCTTGTTGCAGGTTGATTGGACAAGCTGTAATCGGGTCATCCCCTGCTTTGATGTTTTACTTATCGTGTTTCTTCAGCTTTTCACTGGCTAATAAATGTTCATGCAATCAGTGAACAATAAATTGCCTGCCGCTCAAAATAAATGTGCTGAGTTTTTCTGCAACCTCACTGTCACACTTGTTTTGATTCAGGAGTTCATGTCATTTGTAAGATCCTATGTCGTGCCCGATGGTTTTCCCGATAGCGTCACCCCCTCATACGTGCCATACATGACATGGAGGGCTTTAAAGGTACTGCTATGATCTTACAAATCTCCCATTCTAGCGGAGTAAGAAGCCTCCTTCGTAGTACTGTACACCTGGATCAGGTCATATTAAATAGCTCCAAAATGCGGGTGCATATGTTAATCCTCCCTGGCTCTCAAACATAGTTATGTCTGTTGCAGCACTTCTTCGGTGGAGCAATGGGAGTTTTCACTACACGGAGCCTTTTGAATTCTGTCGGAATTTCAAAAAACACGGCTACTTCTGGTGCTGTTGCTATTAACTGGATTCTCAAGGTAGGACCGTTTAGCATATTTCCGAATAAGTCTGTGATCATTTAGTCAATAACATTAAAGCGGAAGCCCTACAAGATCTTCCATGGAATTTGTAATTGGCTATTGCACCCATGGTAGCATGCGCCTTTGATTACTCCTGATAGTCCCTGTGATAAAGGTGCCTCATGCCTTCAGTTAGTCGTGATAGTGCTGCTGATAAAGGATTTCTTTAGCATTCCCCTAGGTTCTTAATATCTATACCAAGTAAATTTGGCTGTTCTGCAAACTGCTTCAATGTTACATCAATACTTGTTCAGTTGCTTGATTTTCTTTATTACATAACGTTTCCAGTTTACCTTAGGTTCTTTTCCTCCTTTCGATCTCTATTTTGTCCCTTTTTTCTGTTGGAGGGGGTAGGGGTGGTTAATCTTTGGCATTAGGGTAATTAAGCCAGAGCTTGAATCTCTGTTCATGATATTCTATGGATATGGTACCATTGTAATTTTGGCTATTTTTCCCCTTTTCTTTCCTTGGGAGTGTTGCTATTTCCAGTATTTTATTAAAATTATTTTTAAAGAGTTGCGCGTGATACGAGAACCCCCTTCTGGTGCTGCAAATACTAGCACAACCCGCGTGAATAGGATTGTTTAGATGGAAGAGTGTGAAGCTGATGGTTCTGTCGAGTAGTTAGATAAAGGTGACATATCATGGTGATTGGATGAACTAGGCAATGCAGCTCTCTGCTTAGAAGTTGGACCATTAATAATTATATGCCTGTCTGTATGAAGCGACACAAGTTTGACTGAGGGTGTTTGATTCTTGTTACTGTTTTAGATTTTGTACGGATTAGTTAGCTTAGTTGCAAAAAGTAGGCATTGGCGTTGGAGACTTGCAGTGCCAATGAGTTGCACTATTTTAAATTCAGGGAAAGAAACATGAATGGGACTTTCTTTATCTGGGAGTTTGATTGTCAATTTACTTTTCCTCATAACCGGTTAAAATTGCACCAAAACTGTAGGACGGTGCTGGACGTGTTGGGAAGATGCTTTTTGCAAGGCAAGGAAAGAAGTTTGATTATGATCTAAAGCAGGTAACTTGCATTTTTTTTTATGCCTATAAGTGGGTGCTGGCTTTTCTACTGAAAATATTAATCTTCTTCTTGCATTTCTGGAAAATCATAGTTGCGTATTTCGGGGGATCTTCTAATGGAATTAGGTGCTGGATTGGAGTTGGCAACTTCAACTGTGCCTCATCTTTTTCTTCCTTTAGCATGTGCTGCCAACGTAGTCAAGGTTGGATATACTTCATCGATATTTGACACGATTTAATTTCTTTTCAGTCCCTTCACTTCTTAGCACTTAATATGCAGAATGTTGCTGCCGTAACATCAACATCTACCCGGACACCAATTTACAAAGCTTTTGCTAGAGGAGAAAATATTGGAGATGTTACTGCCAAGGGAGAATGTGTTGGCAATCTTGCGGACTTGGTACGTACTAAAAGATTTGAGACAGATGTATTTGTTCCTTTGATTAACGTGTACACTACATAAGGATCCGATGCATTGGTTTTAACAAGATCCCCAGTTTTTAGATTGGTCCCACAGCGAAAATAGCGTGCACTGTGAACTTGCTTATGACTGTCTAGCTGAGATTGATTACTTTCTTTAATGTTAGTTTTGACAATGAAATTAAGTCGAAGCATTTTAAATCAATTTTTCTCTGGTAGTATGACGACTTGTTTAAAATACCCATTATGAGCATATTGATCACTGTACCTCATTATGTAACAGAAATTGGCAAAGATAGCATCAGCACTGCATCCTTTCACTTTCCCTTTAAGGATAAAAGATGCTTAAACTATGTGCATACTGTCAGTGTCTAAAAGAGAGCTTCTTGAGTTGCTAGTAGTTAATCTACTTTTTCATAAGAAGAAGAGTTAAATCTACTGTGGGGAGTGTTTGTTTTCTATCTTTAGTTCATTGCCCTTACTTTTGCAAATATGCTTCACTGGCTATTTCTACCTTGAAAATTCATTTATGGCCTCTATTTCCTTGAAGCGTTCTGTTTCTTTAATGTAATATATATTAGCTTTTATTAGTTCGCATCAACAAATCAATGAAAATGTACTATTCTTGACTTTTTGGGACTGATATGGGTATGGAAACTTATTGTGAATGCTTAGAAAGCACGTTCTTTCCATTCATCTTAAGCTACTTGAAGTTTCTGTAAGATTCTAATGGAGGATATGTCCTTGGACAGTCAAATTTCCTTCTTCTTCTTTTTTAAATTCTAATAATGCATATTAAGGTTTAAGGTTGATATGCAAGTGGTGCATGCTTAATTCATGACAGAAAGGTTGTTATTACTTGTGTGAGTGATAATGTGAGTTCAGTTTTCCTCCTTCCCTCCTTATCTTTTGCTTTTCATTTCTTTTTGACTCTGAATCTCCCACTCCAGTCATTGCTATGCTTGTGAAAAAACTCATGAAAAAGAAGAGGGTGGGCAGGTAGAATGGTACATTTTCCTTTGACTGTTTACTGCTGTCTGCATCGTAGACTCAAGAATTGGGGATTTTGGATTTTACAAATGATAATCACTGATGCGTGTCTTGTATCATTTTGCAGTTGGGAACTGGCTTGAGTATTATGATCTCCAAAAGGAATCCCCCGTTGGTTAGAACATTTGCTCTTTTGTCATGTGGATATATCTTCAGCTCCTATCAGGAGGTTTGTTTGCAAAACTCTCTCTCATGCACACAAAAGCACCTTTTCACATTCACAGGGTGATGAGATATTGAAGGAAAATGCTTTCTTGTGCGACGTTTGATTTCTTGATCCATGTCTTGTTGTGTTTTTTGCAGGTGAAGTCTGTGGTTCTTCATACATTGAACCGTGCAAGATTCAGTGTGGCTGTGGATTCATTCCTCAAGACAGGTGAGAATGTGTTTCTTTGTGGCATGGATGACATTATAGTCATTCTTCTGATAACGATCTGGTCATCCCCATGGTAAGCTGTCATGATGTGGACGGTGCATACGTGTCTTACAGTTAATTATATGTTGCTCAATATGCAGGTCAAGTCCCATCTTTGCGAGAAGGGAACATGAAAGAAAGTATATTTACCTTTCCATGGTTGAAGGAGAGACCGATTGTTCTTGGTACGTATTTTGAAGACTGAAAGAAAGAACTTACCCTATTTCTTCAAACGTCTGAGCTGAGCTCTTTCATTTGACAGGACCAAGATTCAAGGATGCCTTTCAGGATGCAGGTGCATATCTGGCCATAGCACCTTTGTTTGAGGTATATCTCTCCCCCTTTTCTCTCTCACTCTCTCAACCTTACTTTGTGTGCATGTGGGGTTTTGTGTGTTTGCGTATCCCCTTTTTTCCTGTATTGCCTTTGTAATAAGCAAGGATTTGATCTTGATTGATGACAGCAAGAAAAATATATTGTCACTTACAATCCATCCAAGGATAAAGTGTTTGCATTGCTGAAGGAAAAGGCAAAGCCAGATGACGTTCTTAAAGCAGCCTACCATGTGAGACACTGTTGCTTCCTGCATTGCTTTACTCCATTTCACTGAGTAAATTTGCCTGTCTTTTCACGTGAGGGTCTTACTATGTACATATCTCTGCTTCAGGCTCATGTGCTTCTGCATTTTCTACACTCATCAAACAAAGGCTGGTCATCTTCTGAGACTCCGCAAGAACCAAGTTACTCATCCCCTGCTGTATCAGCTGCCAACCTCGAGGATCGCATTGCCAAGTCTTGTGAGATGGTGTTGGCCTCTTATGGGCATTTTAAGAGTAAAGCAGCAGAACAGGCAAGTGAATCTGCACCTCATGTTATTTAAAAAGACAGAGTTTAACTGCTTCCTGTTCCCTCTGATGTGTATATGCATGCCTTGGTATCACTCCCGGCTCTGTCCTGGTTCTAGCATTGGTGTGGCAAGCACTCAGTCAAAACTGAGAATGACATTATCATCATATAGCTCTTCCAGCTTCACTGGGACAACCAAAACTCGCCTTACGATTATTTGCCTTGAGCTTAAACTATTCATAGGATCTAACAAATTGAAAATGTTCTTGTTCCAGGGGTGGGTGATGTCTGAATCACTTCTTAATCCCGGTCGAGCTCGGTTGTGTTGAAAAAATCGACAGGATAAGATTCAAATACTTGGTTGACTTTTATCCTCTTCCCACCTGTGGAAGGCATTGAAGATCTATTCCAGATCTTGAGCATTTCCTACACAGATCCCACTGTCAAATAACAGCAATCATGTATATCGAGGATACAAACAAGCTGTTAGCCCAAGGGGCTCTGTCTGCCATGGCAATTATTGATGGCTCCTATCTAGCGGTCAAAATCCAGACTAAAACATGTCACTTAAGGGAGTCTCTGCTCAATCATGTGCAAGCGAACTGGCAAGATGGAATTATTGATGTCCCAAAAGTAGCTGTACCATGGTACTTTTTCCTTGTATTTGGGGTGACATCACAGGGCAGGTTCTCTCTCTCTCTCTCTCAAGAAAATTTTTGAATGTGTCACTGCCTTGCTTCTTTTGTTTTTTTCTTTTGGTCTTTCAGTGGCATTCCAATGTTTCTCTTCCCGCTCCCAAAGTTGTATCATAATCTTTTGGTTTTCTTGTCATATTTATAAGTTTCGGTTGGCGTATCGTAAATGTGGATTTATATACCGAGTATATCCGATACTTTACTTTATAATTTCGCTGCATATATCGAGGTCTGAAGCATTACAAAAGATTGTTTTTGGGCCTCTTTCGAACTGTAAACTAAATAACAAATCAGGGCATTGAATTCTGTACCCTTGAGGGCACACTGAATGAACTATATTAGTCCTACCCAAAATCAGGACTAGAGCTGTCACAGGTTGGAAGGTCTTGAACCTCGACTGGTACTGACCTGTCTTCTCCATATGAGTGTCTATTACAATGCTTGTCTAGCTTAGCTTTTGTTAAGATGCATCTGTGTTAAACATGAGCGAGGAACTAAATCCTATGTGGATTCATTACAGCTGAAAGGAGCAGTGAATCCATAGGGTGAAGTGCCTCTAGGGAAATTAGATCGAACTAAACACGTCGTGAAGTCGGATAATTCAGCTTAACCCCGGATTCATCGATCCACCAGAAGGAAGACGGAATAATTCCGAATGCAATACTAGTTTAAAAGTCAATGACCGGGGTCACGAGCAGCGGATGCATGAGCGAACAAGGGGGGTCCTATTAAATCGTGTTGGTCGTCCTTGTGTTTTTAGAGTGTCCGTATGGATGGACCAAGTAGCACCCCTATTAATTCCGTGTTGGAGTTCACGCATGATGTGTGGAGACATTCGAGACTCTCCTTTGATCGAATCGACAATGACCGTGACTTTTTTTTCGTATTGGCTGATATACGTAGGAAAATTACTCCAAAAAAAATTAAAATTATTGTATAAATGTCAATTCAATTCTAAACTTTTCAATTACCTTTTGACAATTTATTAATATAATATTTTCGATTAATTTTAGCTCGAAGTGGCTAATGTAGACATGTGATGTGGTACGAACAGTGTTGATGTGAATAATTTTTTAAGTAAGAGCGACATATAATTAGCATCGATTCTCAATCGAGTTGACTTGATCAAAACCCAAGACCTTGCAAATTTAGAATAATTGAAAAATCGTTCAGATCAAAACCCAAGACCTTGCAA
>CM024723.1:689423-788203 GCA_014182545.1 Eucalyptus globulus | reverse complement strand
ATTTTGCAATATATCTTGAAAAAAGAAGATCTCTCGATGAACGAAAGGAAGGAAAAAATGACAAAAGAACAATATTTTAAGGGAATTCTTTCCTTGATGGGACCAGACCATTCACCTATAAAATGCTGCTTGATCAAGAAAAGAGGGGGGCGGAGAGGAGACTAAAAAAAAGAGATTTCTCTTTCGTCTCTTGTTCAATCAAAAGTTTTTTCCTTGACAAAGTGTAGAAGGAAAAGGAAAAGGAGGCCACACAACCCATTGAATACACACGGCCTGAGAGAGAGGGAGAGAAAGCGAGGGGAGGAGGGATCCAATACCGAAGTTGTTTGTGCTCTTTCAGTCCCAATCCTCAGATGGCTCCATCACCGCTTCCTAAGACCCACTAGCCATTACTGCTGCTGCAACACTTCCACGTTGTTCCTGCAATCACTGGTGTCCAACAACTTCTAGCCATGTGTCCCAGCAAATTCAGCAAAGTCATTCCTTTCAACTGACAAGTTTCCAATGGGCATTAGCCACGCTGAGGCCGTTGCCTCATGTCGCAACTGATTGTCCTTACTAGTTCTCGACCCACCCACGCGTCGTCATTGACTGAAAGTCTTGCAGCCAGACATCACTTTCGATCACATTAACATCTTTCCCCACAGGAGCTGCTGCACACAATCAATTTGGTCTTGACGAGACAAGTGCTTGAGTCATCTATGGCGAGCCCAATGCCAGCTCGAGCTACTCCCTATCAAGGAACCAAGCAGTGATTAGCAACTTTATTAGCGATATTGGTGAGATTTGCTCTCCTATTCAAGAAAAGGACAGATTGTGGGCAAATCTCTATATTGATAGTTTTCCTATTTTTAAATTTCCATTTTTTTGTTGCGGTAACCTTGTGTACAAATTGCAGAAGAATGTTATGACAAAGAGAGTCGAGAGTTTTGTCTGAGGACGTAGACACATTGCTGAACCTCATAATCTGTGACATTCTGATTTTCGATCCTGTCTTGACTAAATGAAATGGGCTTTTCATCGACGTGCCTATAGTTTTTTTCTCTGAGCTGATTACTCACGAGATAACTAATCTATCATGTGAAGCCGTTAAGGGATATAAACGCGACAGACTTGAGAATTCGATCAGAAATCGACACTCGACCATGCTAATCTGCAAGGGTCAATACGGCACCATTAAAATTTATTAGAGGCCGGAGATAGGTTGATTCAATAGAGGCATGTAATTAAGCTGTGGGTGATTCCACCTGATTGCAAAATTCATGTCAAACGACACTAAACCAATTTTTTTGTCGATTCTGTACCTTGTGCCCATAATTGAAACATTGAGATTTTTTACGACAATCGAGAGTCGCCTCTAAGTTGAAGATGCACATGTGGATCGAAAATAATCGACCACAAATCAAATATGTTAAGAATTCTTAAAAGCTACTCGGTAAGTTAGGCCACACTAAAATCGCATCCGGTTGAAATTAACCACGAAATTGAACTCGGTTTCGGGAATCGAAAGTTACGGCATGTCATGACTTATTTTTAGGACGTCGATTCATCCTTTGAAGAATTTTCGGCGAGCTCGAATTTTTGGCGAAAAATCAAAATTGAACAAATTAAAACCGGGAAATTCGGATGGCCATTTTTAGTGCACTTTGGCATTCTAGTTGGATCAATTGATGAGGGAAATCATGGAAATTGGTGTAGGCACTTTTAGCTGGTATTTTGGGGGACCAAATTGGATTGAATTAGTGAAGAGTTGTGAAGGAATTGAAGGGTGATGGGTGAAATTCGTAGGGCCATGGGGGCTACAACATTTGGCCATCATCTTGGCTTGCTTACGAAGATTTGGGAAGGGAAATTGGCTGTGGATCAAGGCTAAAGACTTTGGGGGCATGTACTCAAGTGTTTAGGACATTTTGGTGGACTTTGTGGCCTCTTGTCCCCTCCTTCCCCCACAATAGCTTCTTCTTTTTCTTCTTTAGCTTCTTCTTCATTCCATCTCCCTCAATCTCCATTTCCAGAGCTTCCAAGCCACCTCCAGCCCCTTACCGAACTAGCAGCAGCCCACAAGCCACCACTTGGCCCTCTTGCCGCCCGTCCAAGCCGCCCGAGTTGTGACATCCTGATTTTTCAGGTTCTGATTTCGATTGGATGAGTTGGGCTTTCCATCGACGCGCCTATAGTGCTTTTCTATGAGATGGCCACTCGTGAGATAACTAGACCATCTGGGGAAGTCATTAAGAGATTTTAATGCTATAGACTTGAGGATTCGACTAGAATCGCTATTTCGGAATGTGCTCATCTACGCCAGATCATTACGTCATAGATATAAGTCGATTAGGAATCAGAGATAGGTCGTTTCGATTGAGATATGTAGTTAAATGTGGGTGATCCCACTAAATTGCAAAATTCTCATCAACTAACACTAGACTGATTTTTCTATTGTTTTGGTACCCTGTGTCCATATTTGAATCACCGAAATTTTTACGACAACCGAGAGTCGCCAATGTGTCGAAGAGGTTCATTATGGTTCGAAGAAAATCGACCACGGCTCATTTGCACTAAAAATTTCAAAAAGCTACCCGGTAGCTTAGGTCACGCTAAAATCGCGCCAGAGTGAAATTAACTGCGAATTTGAATTAAATTTCAGAAATTGAAAGTTATGTCATGTCACAAATCATTTTAGGGAACGTCGACTCGATCTCGAAGATTTTTCTGCAAACTGAGACTTTTTGGGAAAAAGTCAAGGTAGGTTTGTTTTTGTCCAGAAAATCCGAGGAACGTTTTCGATCATGAAATTGGGATGCAAGAGGGTTCAATTGACGAGGAAAAATGCCAATTTGATTGTTGTTGTGATGGTTGAATTTGTGAGGACCAATTTATGTTGGTTCAAGAAAGATTTGCTGTCCAATTGGAGGGAATCAATGCAAATTCGTATCCCCCCTTGGACCTAACAAATGGACTAGTTCAAAGGCTTCTAGAAGACATTTTGTGGCTGCAAATGGTTGAGGGATCCAACTGGTGGTGGGGGCCAAGTTGGGAACAAAGGGATAAGAAGACCAAGGGTGGTCCCTCTTAGCCAAATGGTCCCCCCCTCTCTTTTCCTTCCTCCCTCTTTCCTCTTCCCCCCATTCGTCAACCAGCTTGCTTCTTCCCTTCTCCTTGCTGTCGAAACTCTCAAACCCAGAAGAAGAACAAGTTCAGCCTCCCTTCGCCATCGAGCGGCCGCGACACTACCGCTCGCTCGCGTTCATGCCTCTACCTTCACCATGTCCAACCGCTTCGTCTCGCGCCAAGCTTGCTGCCCGAGCTTCTTGCCGTCGTCCAGCCATTTGCCTGAGCCATTTGGAGGCCACCGGAGCCACCATGGAGAGCCGCCTCAGCTGACCAAGACCGCGCAGCCTTCCATCGCCGTTTCCAGCCTAAACAGCCACGGTTCTCCCTTTCTCGGCCCCGAACGGAGAGCAGAAACGAGTGGGTTTTCCGGCAGCTGTTGGCCCGCTTTCAAGGCTTCCCGACCTCGAAAGGCTTGCCCACTTTGAAGTTTCTCGAGCCTCTTGTTGTTCCGTCGTTTTGATCCAAGCGGATCCTAAAACAAATGAGTTTACTCATTAAATCCTACTTAATAGATTAATTATGCTTACGGGTTTTTTAGGTTAGTTTAAGTATGTATTAAGCCAGGATGGTTAGATTAACATTAGAATGGATTAGTGTAACTTAATCAGTGAGACTTGTACAATTGATGATGGATTAGTCGAATCTAGTGAAGTTTCTGCAGTTTTAATTTTTGGACCTCGTTGTTTGCCATTTTTGTCGATCGAATTGAATTATGAATTTGAGGTTCATGTCTTCTTGAGAAAATTTTTAGACATCCTCATCTACAACATATATTTTTCTTAAGATTTTTAGGGATTTAAAAGAAGGAGATATTGGCTCCGTCATTTTCAAACAAAACCTTAGTTTTCGCTGGAATTGGTGACCTTTTAAGATTCTAGGGGTTTTTATCAACTCTTAGGATTCAAATTTCAAAATGGTTTCTTCACAAAAGTTGTTTTTCACATCTTCTAATTTAACATAATCAAATTGCAGATTAAACAGACATGTTTTGCACCTAAAACCAAGGTGATTTCAGAAAATAGACTTTCTGAAACAGACCCAGTTTTTTTATGATGGATTGAGCGATTTAATGGGCCGAATCTAGAAGGATATGGGTTAAGGTGTCTATATGAAAAATGTTCTTTTATGTTTCTATTACAATATATTTAAATTTGAGAATTTTCTGAACTCGTTTGATTTTTTTTTTGGATTTAAACTTGGAGACGTACGAGTGGGCCTATTCTGCCGGTTAGGGCCGATTATGATTTTGTGATGGGTCTTAGTGCTTTGAGTGTTGGAAGTTGCACATTTGATGATATATAAGGTTGGTTTATGCCATGCCTAGAGATTATGCTTGATGATTGTGTGATAGTTAAGAGAATCCGTCCCCAGCGTGTGTTGGTGAACGTTAATAGTTAAGAGAACCCGTCCCTAGCGTGTGTTGGTAGACGTTAATAGTTATTAGTCTTTCCCGACATGTGTTGGTAGTTATTATTTAATCCCGGGGTGTGTCGGTGGATATTACCTAACCTCGGCGTGTATCGCTGGATATTATTTAACCCCGACATGTGTCGGTGGATATTACCTAACCCCGGCATGTGTCAGTAATTATTATCTTTCCCCGGCGTGTGTCGGTAATTATCATTTTCCCTGGCATGTGTTGGATAAAACTGCTCGTGTGGGTAGTAATAGTTAATTAATTGGAACGCATATTGAGTTGGATTGATGGATCGACGTGTGTCGATAATTCTTGCTTTAATGTGTATTGGTAGTTTTGCTCGTGTGAGCAGTGATTTAATTATAATTCTTGCTTTGATGTGTGTTGGTAGTTCTTGCTCATGTGAGTAGTGATTAAATTGTGATTCTTGCTCGTGTGAGTAATGATTAATTTAGACGTTCCAAATTGGTGTATGAATTTGCTATATACATATGATTGTGATATAAATTGTGCTGACCTGCAAGAATGAACTGAGGCCAAGGTAAGCCTCTGTGATTGTATGATTGTGTGATTAAGACGTCTTAGGCGTATTACCCTCTTAATCGAGGTATAGAGCATGAACTCGTTGAGATTTATATCTCACCCCATCGTGAGCTTCATTTTTTAGGACCATAGGGTGGAAGACCTGGAGCCGAGTTGAGGGGATCTGAAGTGTAGGTCAGATAGGATAGTTTCTTTTTAAGAGTCAATCATTTGAAGTCTTGTGGCTGTAGACTTTTGTACTTGACTCGGTGTGTATTTAAAAGCATGTTTGTTTGAAAATCTGTTGTCCTGCTTTTCTATCTCGAGATGATTACTGTCAGGGAATTTATTATTTGCTTTGGCATGTGCAATAAAAAGAAAGGGTCGGCGACTTGTCCTAAGAAATGCAAAAATTTTATCGACCAAAGAGGTATGTGCGCGCACTCGAGGATCGGGGCATGACATGAGTCGCTTGCCCCCGCACCTTTGGTCCCGCTTGCTCGCTTGTCACTGCCACCTGCGCAACCGCCATGTTCCGCATCCCTAGCCCACGCCAGCCCACTACGCTTGGTAGCCCGTAGCCATCCCTGAGCCGCCGTCGCAGCCACTACCGTCGCTGCTCCAACACCCTTGCCCGTTCCAGCCCTCGACTCCCTTCAGTCCAGCCTAAAACAAAAGCAAACTTCAGCTGTGGGCTAAGGCTTACTTGGCCATTTTCGGGCCCTTCCAAGCCTCCTTGGGTGTTGCTATAAGCCTAAGTCTTGCTCACCTTCGCATCGCTATCGCTGTGAATTGGTTTATTTGCTAATCCGGTGAGTTAATTGCTCTTAGAGAAGGGGGTTAATTGCTCTTAGAGAAGGTTAATTATGCTTAGGGAAGAGTTAGATTAGGCTAAGTGAGATTAGTGTAATTAGTTAACTTGTTTAGTTAAATTAGATTAATTAGTTAGGCCAATTAGGTGGTTAGTTGGTTTAATTAGTTAGTTTAGTAAGTTATGCACATCTAGCCTAGGTAGATTAATTTAATTAGTCCAATTAGGTGGTTAGATTAATGTATATATCTTAATTATTGATTTAATTTAATTATTTTGTAATTTATTTAATTAATTGTAATTTAATTATTTATTTATTAATTAGCAGAAATTATACCGGGATAGTCGGTTATTAGAATTTCATGTTGATCGTCGTGGTGTAGTTGGTTTGTGCAATTGAGTGCTAACTTGTGCGATTTGATGCGAGTGTTGATTTTTGAATTATTATTTCAAAAATATGAAATTTTTGTATTTAATTAGAAAAATACCAAGTGTCGATTTTTAACGCCAAAAATATTTTTAGTACTATATAAAATTGTGGGATTTTTAAAAGAGAGGATACCACTTTTTATGATTCAATCCGATCGTGTGTCCACGGACAATTACTTTACCGGGTGTTTTTAATATGAAGAAAATAGGCCAAGTACATTATTTAAAATCGATGCATTTGAGTGCAAAACACGATGTCCTTGGCCGAGATTGGATGTGCATGTGAATGCTATGAGAACCCGTCACCCGATGAAGGTCGGGTGGACGATGCTCCTATATTGAATGCCCCACGTTAACGAATGCCGGATCATGGTAGAGGCGATCGATGCTCCCGGAATCTTTGTGTGACATCCTGATTTCCGACCCTGTCTTTGATTATATGAAATGGCATTTTCATCAACGCACCTATAGTTCTTTTCTCTGAGTTGATCACTCATGAGGTAACTAATTTATCGGGTGAAGCCGTTAAGGAATATAAATGCGACAAACTTGAGAATTCGATCAGAAATCAACTGCTCGACCGTGCTAATCTGCAAGGGCCAATGCGGTACCGGTATAATCGATCAGAGATTGGAGATAGGTCGATTTGACAGAGGCATGTAATTAAAGTGTGGGTGATTCCACCAAATTGCAAAATTCGCGTCGAACGGCACTAAATCGATTTTCCTATCAATTATGTACCCTATACCCGTAATCAAAACCTTAAGATTTTCACGATAATCGAGAGTCGCCAATGACTCGAAGATGCACAATGTGGATTGAAAATAATCAACCACGAGTCAAATGCACTAAAAATTCCTAAAAGATACCCAATAGATTAGGTCACGCTAAAATCGCGTCCAGTTGAAATGAACCACGAAATTGAACCCGGTTTCAGGAATCAAAAGTTTCAGCGTGTCACGATTTATTTTTCGAACGTTGACTCATCCTTTAAAGAATTTTCGGCAAGCTAGGGATTTTCGTTGAAAAATCAAAATTCGGCAAATTTGATTCAAGAAATTCGGATGGCCATTTTTGGGTGGACTTTTGGCATTCAAGATAGATCAATTGGTGAGGAAAATTATGGAAAGTGGTGTGGGCTTCCTCCTCAGCATTTTGGCCTTCAATAAGAGGTTAATTGGTATGAAATTGAGTTGAATTTGGGAGGAAAAGACATGAAATTCGTAGGCTAATGGGGGGGTGCAACATTTGGGCATCAACCTTGGCTTGTTGGAGAAGATTTGGAGGGGAAATGGCTGTGGATCAAGGCTGAAGACTTTGGAGGCTTAAACTCAAGTGTTTTAGATATTTTCCAAGACTTTTGTAGCCTCTTGTCCCTCCTTCCAACCGTAGCAACTTCTTCTTCTTCTTCTTCTTCTTCCTTGCTTCAACCTCCATTTTCAGCTGCATCACAAAGCAAACCAGCCCAACCCCTCATTGAACTCACCAGCTCTCCCCCGCCGTCGTTCGTGCTGCCCATCGACCGCTCGAGCCGCTGCATCGAGCCTACGACCAACGTCCCGAAGCCGCGAGCCAAGCCGCCTACGAGACTGTCCCCATCCACATCCCTAGCTCGCATGCCCTAGCCGTTCACTCGCCTGAGCTACTCCAGCCGCTAGCCGTCACCGCCTAACTGTCTCTACCGTCCCTGTTGCCATCCGCCACCTGCTAGCTCGTCCTAGCCCCTTGGTCCAGCTCCTTCAGCCAGCGTCCAAAATCGAAAGTCCAACTCTAGCAGTGAGCTGTTGGACCGCTTTTTGAGCCTTTCTGAGCCTCGTTGTATGTCACCATAGGCCCGAGTCTTGCTCACCTTCGCGTTGCCGTCACTATGAACTCATCGGCT
Source organism: Eucalyptus globulus (assembly GCA_014182545.1). NCBI lineage: Eukaryota > Viridiplantae > Streptophyta > Magnoliopsida > Myrtales > Myrtaceae > Eucalyptus > Eucalyptus globulus. The sequence goes on along the minus strand of CM024723.1, from coordinate 780,031 downwards.
CGCTAAACCGGTGATTTTACCTCTTAATCTCCAATTATGATGCTAATTACTCTTAGAGGTGGATTAGGTTAGGCTAAGTGAGATTAGTGTAATTAATTAGCTTGTTTAGTTAATTAGATTAATTAGATAGGTCAATTAGATGGTTAGTTAATGTAATTAGTTAGTTTAGTGGGTTATTAGGTAGCTAGATTGGCTAGAGTAATTTAATTAGTCTAATTAGGTGGTTAGATTAGTGTATGTAGCATAATTAGTGATTTAAGTTAATTATTTTACATTTATTTAATTATTTTTGTAATTTATTTATTTCTAGTAAATTATACCGAGATAGCCGGTTGCTAGAATTTCATGTTGATCGTCGTGGTGCAATTAGTTTGTGCAATTGAGTGCTAATTTGTGCAATTTGATGCTAAGTGTTGATTTTTAATTACTATTTCAAAATTTTAAATTTTGGGTATTTAATTAGAAAAATACCGAGTGTCAGTTTTTAACCCCCAAAATATTCTAAGTACTATATAAAATCGTGGGATTTTTAAAAGAGAGAATATCACGCTTTGTGGAATGATTTGACTGTGGGACCATGCCAAATTATTTTATCGGGTGTTTTTAATATGAAGAAAATAGGCCAAGTACATTATTTGAAATTGAGACATTTGAGTGCAAAGCATGATGTCATTGGTCGAAATTGGATGTGCGTGTGAACGCTATGAGAACCCGTCACCCGATGAAAGTCGGGTGGGCGATGCTCCTATATGGAATGCCCCACATCAACTAATGCCGGATCGCGGTAGAGGCCGGACCGATGCTCCTTCAGCAATGCCGTCCAGAGGTAGACGTTGCCATGCTCGATGGGGCGAGACGATGCCCGGTTATGCCGAAAGACCGCCGACTCTTGAGTTGGTCGCGCCCGTGGGGCCGTAATTAATTGGAACGCTTGAATGGGTGAGATGACCGCACCTGATTATGGGACAAAATTGTGTGGCACGGAATGTGACGTATCATAATGTTTGGCCTTATAATCGGAACCCCTGTGATTGACTGGTATATGAGTTAAAGTGTTCCAATTATTGATTGCATGTACTGCATGCATATATTATATGAGTTGTACTAACGTGCAAGAAGGTGCTGAGGTGAGGTGAGGTAAGTCTTATATGATGTGTGTAGAGGCTGCCTCTAAGTGAATTTCCTCCTAATCGGAGTTTAGGGCGTGAACTCGCTGAGACGTTATCTCACCCCGTCATGGATTAATTTTTTTTACAGGTCCTTAGATGGAGGTGAGACACGTTCGTTCTGGGTGGCTGCGAGAGGCTGAGGAATAGCGCACTGTCTTCCCAATCCCTAGGAATTCCTAGACCCGCGAGCTCGTCATGACCACGATCTGGGTCAATGAGGGCCAACCTCAATTGGTACCTCATCGATTCAAGGCGTGGTTTCGTCACGGGCCTGACGGAGTCTAGGAGGGTCCCATGGACGATTTCAACAGACCTGTCGTTGAGGGTGAGGGTGAGGTGGTACTCAACCCTATTGTGGATGCCGATATCATAGCTGATATCGCAGCGAATCAGTTGACCCGCTAAACATCGACATTCCTGATAGTGTCGTAGTGGACTTGGATCCCAAGTAGGAGGATCTGGGGTAAGGTTAGTTTGGTAGTCCCTTTTTGGATCTTGGCCTCTTGTATATAACATTGTAGGGTTGACCTGGTTTGTTTATAAAATATGTTTTGTGGCAATTCGTTGTTCTACTTTTCTATCCCATGTTTTTTTGTTGTCAGGAGATTGTTATTTTGCTTCCGCATGTGCATGAATCGTTCGGGTTGGCGACGCATCCTGGGAATGTCCGACTTAAAAGCTTGAGACGAGTTCTCTTAACCAACACACGACCAATCAATCTCAGCTCAAGACCCCGTGCATTACACTCAAATGCCTCCATTAAAATAGTGATCCTAGCCTATTTTATTTATATTAAAAACACCAGTGAAAATAGTCGTGTGTGGGTACACAGTTAGATCGAATCGAAAAACTGATATACTTCCTTTTCAAAATCCCGCTATTTAATATAGTATGTAAAACCATTTTCAATGTCAAAATCCGACACCCGGGATTTTCTGAATAAATATTGAAGTTTCCCAAATTTTGGAATAAATTACTAAAAATCCAATCAGCACTTAATTTGCACAATTTAACATTCAATTGCATAAACTAAACACACCATTGCAATTAGCACGAAATTTCGGTAATTGGCTATCCCAATCTAATTTTCGAAAAATATTAAATAATTAAATAAATTACAAAATAATTAAATAAATGCAATTAAGTAAATAAATAAATCGCGATTAATTAAACTGAACTACTTAATTAACCTAACCACGCAGGCATCCGATTAATCAGGTCAACCTTAGCCTCCTTCATATAGTCAAAACTCCAAAACTCCATTTTAAAAATAAACTTGGCACCCCTATTTTTTTTTTTGTTCAAAGTCTCCGAAATAAATTCGTATGGGGTCTCGTATTTGAAATTAACCTGCCAAACTTTGCACGCACCTCATACAAAACCTCCTCGTTTTATTGAGCACATAAAACTTGGCGTCCAAACCCGACACCATATTTCTTTTATAATTTCTTTTACAACCACCCTATTTTAAAAACAAACCTTAGTAACCTTTTTTTTTTTGTTCCCAACGTTTAGAAATAAATTCATAGGTGCTCACGTACTCAAAATTAATCCGTCAAACTTTACACGCACCTGGTTTAAAACCTTATTGTTTTATTGGGAAAATAAGTTTTGGTGTGTAGACCCAACACCTCATTTATTTTCTATTTAGTAGTCCGAAAGGTCATGTTTTGCAATAACAATAGACAACCAACAAAGAGCAATCCACCTCATGGTCTCACACATAAGTTTTGAGCATGCCACAAGTCCATCACATCACTAAATACACCTTATTCAGCAAGCACGATACCAACAATAATCACAAAACCACTACCGGCCCCAACCGGCAGAAACCGGGCCACTCGCGCGTCCCCAAGTTTAAATCCAGAAACATAATCAAAATAATTCGGAAAATTCGCAAATTTGAATATGTTGTAAAGGACAACTAAAGGAAATTTTTCCATGAGACACCTTAACCCAGATCCTTCTAATTAAGCCCAATAGATCGCTCAATCCAGTACAAAAATTGGGTCCGTTTCCAGAAATCACGTTTTCCAAAACCAACTTGGTTCGAGATCTAAAACTTGTTCATTTGATATGAAATTTGAGTAAGTTAAACTACAATATATGAAAAACAAATTTTTGTGAAGAAACCATTTTGAAATTCGAACCCTAAGAGTTGATAAAAATCTCTTGAATCCCAAAATGTCATAAATTCCAGCACAGTCTGAGATTCTGTTTGCAAATGACGGAGCTGATATCTCCTTCTTTTAAATCCCTAAAAATCTTGATAAAGATATATGTTATAGCTGAAGATGTCTAAAAAATTTCTCAAGGAGTAAGCAACCTCAAAATCGCAACAAATTTCAGTCCATGAAAATGGCAAACAACGAGGGTCCAGGATTCCGAACTGCAGAAAGTCCACTAAATTGGACTAATCCATCCTCAACGATGCTAATCTCACTAATTAGATTAGCACTAATCCCTTCTAAGGCTAATCTAACGATTCTAAATTATCACTAATCCATTCTTAAGCCAATATAAACAACCCCTAAGCATAATTAACCTCATAAGCAAGGTTTAATGAGTAAACTCACCGGTTTAGCGGTTCGGCGAGTCCACGGTGACGGCGATGGCGACACGACGGTGAGCAAAACACAAGCCCACGGCGACACCAAGGGAGGCTCGGACGACGCTGAAAACGGCCCCACAAGTTTCTACCCTTAAACTGAAACTCGGTTCTGCTTTGGAGTTGGAGAGGCTGGATCGATGGGCTAGTGGTGAGCTGAACGGGTGAGGCTAGACGGTGCTGGCGGCGGGTGGTGGAGTTGAGCTCGGGGTGAGCTGGTGGCCGGACAGACCTGCTGGAGGCGGACGGCACTGCTGGACAAGTGAAGAAGCTGGTTGGTCAGGCGGTGTGGGGAGTTGGTTTGGCGTTGGTGGTGCGGATGATGCTGAGAGATGAAGGAAGAGGCAGCTGGCATGAGGTGCTATGGACGGTGGTGCAGCAGCAAAAAATGAAAGGGAAAAGGAACCAGCTAAAGAAAGAAAGATGTGGAGGAAGGGAGGGAAGGAAAATGGAGAAGAAAAGAAAGAATGGGCAGAGAGAGAGAGAGAAGTCGGCTGAGCGGGGGAGGGGGAAAGTGTGCGCATGAATGGGGTGAGAAGGAGAGAGGAAAGAGAGAGAACGGGGGAGAAAGTCAAGGAGAAATATCTAACTACTCAAGTAATATGCCTCAAAAGTCTTCAAGCTTCATCCACTGTGTTCCCCAATTACTTTCTTAGCTTTAATTTCCCAAAAATAAGCTTCATTGGGGTAGAAAAATTCAATTTGGTCTACCCATCCGAATTTCCCTTTTTATTTTCTTTTTTGCCGAAAACCGATTTTTCCGCAAAATTCTCGGCTTGACGGAATTTTCCCGAAAGATAAGACAATATCCTAAAAATGAATCATGACACGCTCAAACATCAGAATCCTGAAATCGAATTCAATTTCGTGGTTAAAATCGACTGAACGCGATTTTAGCACGACCTAACCTACTAGGTAGCTTTTAGGGATTTTAGCGCGTTTGACCCGTGGTCGATGATTTTGATCCACGTTTGTGCATCTCCGACTCGTAGTCGACTCTCGATTGGAGTAAAAATCACAAGGTTTTAATTATGTGTCCCGAGCGCACTATCGATAGAAAATTGGGATATAGCCGTTTGACGCGAATATTGCAATCGTGCGGAACCACCCGCTATTCGACTACATGTTTCCATCGAATCGACTTATATCTAATCTCAACTCAATTATACGGTGTCGTATTGACCCCTGCCGATTATCACAATCGAGCAGTTGATTTCCGATCGAATTCTCGAGTCTGCCACGTTTATATCCCTTAACGGCTTCACCTAGTAGATAAGTTAACTCAAGAGTGATTAGCTCCAAGAAAAAGGATCGTAGGCGCGTCGACGAAATGCCCATTTCATATATTCGAGATGGGGTTGAATTTCAGGATGTCACAACTTTTCCCCTCTTATAAAAATTTCATCATCGAAATTTAAACCATTGCAATCTTTCTACAAAAAGGTGGGGGTATTGACGTCTCATTGATTTTGGGCGGTCTTGAGTCTTTCTCGAATAGCTTTGACGGCGTCGACTGACTGTTGAACTAACTCATGACCCGTAATCTTCCGCTCTCCAACTTCGTCCCAACAAACTGGAATTCTACAGACTCTGCCATACAACGTTTCAAATGGTGCCATCTGGACACTCTGTTGATAACTATTGTTGTAGGTGAACTCGACTGGATGAAGTTGTTTCTCCCAGCTTCCTTTGAAGTCTAATACACAAGCTCGCAATAAGTCCTCGAGGGTTTGAATCGTCCTCTTAGATTGGCCATCCATCTGCGAAATGATAGGCTGTGCTGTACTGCAGCTTCATTCCCAAGACAGTCTATAAACTTTTCCAGAAAGTTGCCGTGAACTCCGGGTCTCAATCTGACGTGATCGTCACTGGCACTCCATGAAGATGAATTATCTGTCGCACGTCCGATTCAGCATATCTGTCCAACGCAAAGTCCTTTCGTGTAGTGATATCCTCCACTCCTAGCTCCTCAACTGACGTATCCACTAAGGTTATCAAATAACCTTGGCAAACCCACATCCAGTAACTGGGTTGCCTTAATAAATGAAATCAAAGTAATCGAGGATCCTCCTCGATTTTCAATAAATTCAAAACTACCTCCCGCCAATAGGTTAAACTGAATAGCTTCACAATAATAAAGCATTACAGCAAGATTCTCCTCCTTTCTTCAACGTCACTCCACTAAACCGAAGTTCTACAAGCTTAACGATACCTTCGCTGTGCCACTCTGATAAATTATTCCAGAAACATTGCCCCTCCTATTCGGTGCATAGTCCGGTTCATTCCTACCCTCTTCGCCATCGTAGAAGCCTACCAGGAGCTGCTCCTTGTTCAGGCCCTTTAGCCTTGGCGATCACTCCCCACCCTCATTGGACCGGGTCGTTACAAGCCTACCAGCTTTCGCCCGATTCATCCTCGAACTACACATCTACTGAAGGGGTCCCATTTCTATAGGGACTAACTCACAAAGATATTGTCTGCTTTGGCCCGTCCCATACAGAGCCTCACGGTTTTATCCCTAGGCGCATAGGTAGGCACTTTCCCAAGAGGTCACCCATACTAGTAGTGCACTATCCTAAGCTTGCTTGTCTTTCAAGTTCAAAGGCACCAACTGACTTCCAATGTTCAGTTTTAAATCATCCCAAAACCTCTTTGCCCTATCCACTAGGTCCTCTATTAGTCTTGGTACATACTTGGAAAACTCTGCAAACTTCGCCTCGTACTGGTCCACTAACATCTGACTCTGACAGAGATGCTGGAACTCGGTCATTTTTTCCCCCTAGAGTCTCTAGCGCCTGTATGATCACATCCAATCTAGGATCGCTGAGCGATCCTCTCCCAATACCAGCCAGAGGCGGTACTCTTTCCTCGGCACTAGCCTGAGTTGACGCTCTACCTCTAGTACTTGCTCACCTTGGTGCCCTCCTTCTGGCACCTAACACAGTTACTATGGCTCGTCTCCAAGGGCTCTCATATCAGGATCGCTCATCTTGCATGATCTTTATAGAAACATGCTTTCCGATTCTAACACAGAATTAGAAATCTGAGCGACCCGCACAAAACAATCTACCAATTAACTAATCAATCACATGCATTTGCATATTAAAAATGGTCTTTCCTATTAACTATCCCATGACTCATCGCACCTTATCACTCCAAACACTGACCTGCTATGATACCACTTCGAGCGAGGATGTCATGTCTTGAACCTCGAGCGCGCGCACATCCCTCTGTAGTCTATACAAATGCGACGTTCCCAGGACGCGTCACCAACCCATTCATTTTTAATGCACATGCTGAAGCGAAACAATAACCCCTGACAACAAATAGGGCAGAAGTCCACCACAAGTGCCATAACTTGGCACGCCGGGACACTTAGGTGCCATAACTTCAAAACAGTACACTTAAATGCCACTTTTTTTTTTCGAGTGGGACACTTAAGTGCCACCTCCGGCGACTCTTGCCGGAAATCCTACGTGGCAATATTTTATTACTATTTTTTGCCTACATGGCTCGCCGGAGAGCTGAGTCGGCCCTCACTCACCAGAAACGACGTCGTCGCATAATAAAAGCCCCAAATCTTCCAAAACGACGTCGTCTCCCCAAATGCCCCAAATCTAAAACCCTAAATCGGCCAAAATCCCTATTGAAGTGCTCGAATTGAAGTCTCGAACCCTAATTTTCATTTGCCCAAAATTCCTTCGTCGAATCTTGAAATGGAGAGCGGGACTCGCAGCGGCGCCTCAATTTCCTCTCACCGAAGCGAAGGAGAAGGCCAGCGTTTTTTTGTGGGTTACCGAGTCCAAGAAGAACATTGTGGACTCAAATCAATCCGGGAGAAGATTTTATGGATGCGCCCGATATAAAGAAGCGTCGAAGTGCAAATACTTCAAATGGATCGATGAGAAGTTCTCTCGACCGAGCCACGAGGTGATATTGGATCTACTTCATAAAAGACAGCAATCTCCATCTGTGTTCGTGGACGACTTAGACGATGTTGACTCAATGCAAGCTCAAGTGTCTTCAGTTAAACTTTTGAAGAATGAAGTCTCAATGCACGCTCAAGCATCTTCAACTAAACCTTTCAAGAATGAAGTTCCAATGATGAAAATTGAACGAAAGTGTTACCAAGCGTGTATTATGGTGTTGTTTTGCTGTCTATTGTACTTTATGATGAAATGTAAAGTACTTGAAAAAGAGAAAAAGTTTCTCCGACTGCCATAGTTAAAAATGGTGTTGTTGTGGAACAAGATCATTGTTGCTTTGTTGTTGTTTGTGCTGTCGTATGGACTTGCCATAAGTTTACGATCATCTTCTCTGTTTTGATGCAAAATCATCTTCTCTGTTTTGATGCAGACCAACATATACACAAGACAAACATGAATGATTACCCGAGTGCCATAAGTTGTATTTAGTAATCACGTAAGTGCTAGTCGCGATGAAAAAAGGATCACTTAAGTGTCAAGTTATTGTTAAAGTGAGCGGTTAAGTGTCACTTGTAGTTAAAAGTGAACAGTTAAGTGCCAAGTTTTTTTAGAATATGATCAGTTAAGTGCCAATTTTTTTGTGGGTTTTCTGTAAAAATTGCACCAGCCACCAGCACCGGCGACACCACCAACCATCACCACTAGCCACACTACGCACTAGGCGCTCCAACCACCACAATGCTGGTGGTGTTGCTGCACAAGATACTAGTGCAAGCTTAGCCTTGCACTAGTTTGCACCAGTACACATGGTGTAAGATGTGCAAACTGCACACTTGTACCCTTGTAGGTGCAGCTGCTTAAGCCTATAACCCCCACCACAAACCAATAATCACCAGGCATCACCACCAGCCACACCAGCACCCCAGCCACCACATTAGCACCCCAAGAACAAACTGACTACCACCAAACATCACCATCCACCATCACTAGATACACCAGCACTCCAGCTATCACCACAGAACACCAACAGCAGCAGCAACAAGTAAAAGTAGAATCCATGATAAACAACAACATAAATTGACAAGCAGCACAAGATCATTTCATTGATATTTCATCAAGTCTGAGTCTGACAACATCAATGAATGACAAACTAAAGAAAAGTTTCAAAACAAAAGATAACCATCCAGAGACTTTCTATATGCACGACAACATCATCGTTTACATGACTGTTTTTACTCCTAAGATCCACAAATATCACATCACATCTCATCAATCAATATGCACGACATCCCCTGTTCGTCCTCCTTTCGATGGGCCTTTCACTTGATTCATAATTCTGGCACTCTTTCTAACTGGACGTGCAACTTCTTCTTCAACCTTCTCAGTATCCACTGACTCAGATGGAGCTGCAAATGTCCTAGGCCGAATTGAATCAAAAGGAGCTGGAGCTAGAGCTGGGTTCTTTCTCTTATTTTTTGTTGGCACAGTTGATGTTGATGTTTTCTTTTTTGTTGGTGTAGCCGTCGATTCTTGAGTTGGGCCTGAGATAAGAACTTCTGAACTTCTCCCAGGCTACAAAAAAACAATAAATTGTTAGCAAAAATCTACAGCATAAATTAAATTAAATGCAGCCAATAAAACTTACATTGAGAATGACTGTTCAAAGACGCTCATCTCGTATAAAGGCCATAGCCATATTGTCTTAACCTCTTCCCAAGTGCCCCTCTTGTTTGAATAGGGGTGTCACTTTCAGGAACTTGTGATTTGTTGCCCCTTTTTCCTGCTTTCTTGGGCCCTTTAACTACAGCCGGGGCTTCTTCGACTAATTGTGTTGGGCGTCTTCTAGATGACCTTTGTGTACCGCCCTTCACCGGCCTTGTTCTAGTTGTCCTTCTGTGTAGCCCTTCAACTTCAGCGACACCTCCTTCTGTTGGGCCTTCTGGTGGTACTGGTGGTGATACTTGTGGTGCCCCTTGCGGTGATTCTTCGGTGGCTCCGTGATGATCCTTGAGGTGGCTCCGTGATGGCCCTTCGGTTGGCGTTGAGTTCCAACTTGCTTTCTTGAACCCGAGAAAGAGGCCAAAAGATACCATAAATATAATATCGAGACATATAATAATAAAAACTGAATACAAATTGGTTGAATTTAGCACTGGGTATTTCTTTCGCTGCTGAAGAACAGTCGACTGCACTGGCCGTGATGCTGCTTGGGCTAATCCTTCAGCTGGCCGTGATGCTGCTTGGGCCAATCCTTCACCTGGTTGTGTTCTACCTTGCCTTCTTTGAACAGGCTATTCAGTTTCATGACTTACTAAGGTTCTTCTTGTGACCTAACAAACACATTACATACAAGGCCAAATAGGATATTATGTACATTTTTTATGATAAACGACAAGAAAGCAACATAAACATAAAATAAATTTCATGACTTACCGGGGTTCTACTTGTTGACTGAAGAACAGTCGACTCACTTGGCCCTACTGTATGCATTTCTCCAACTGTCTCTTCACTAGGCCCTTCACCTTGCCTCAACCGTTGTTGCTTCCTCAATTGACAACCTTTAATATTGTGGCCTGTTAGGCGACAATAAGAGCACGTGATCTTTGCACCCTGCTTGCTCATTCTTTGCTGACCCGAGACCTCTCCCTCCGCCATTCTTCGTCTTCGTTTTGTCCTTCCAATTGTCTTCTTCAGTGGCAAAGGTTGAGGTGCTTCATGATCCGTGGGCTCCCAAAACTTGCTACTTCTAATTGGCTGCATCATGAACTAATAGGAAGCAAGATATTTTGATTTATGGTACCAATCATCGATGTAATCATATGTATTGTCGCCCTTCAACTGGATGGCACATATGACATGTGCACATGGAATTTCACTTACTTGCCATGCTCTACATGAACACTTCCTACTTCCTAGATTGACAACATACTTATCTGCACCCTTCATTATCTCATATCCGTCATCTCCATTCCAAATGGGATGACAATGCGTACTGCAGCCAAGTTCTCATCCAATTTCTTCACAATCCTAGGACCATATTGTCTTGTCCACTTTGCAGCCTCATCTCTTTGTTTCTGCAGCCGAGTCATAACCGCAACTCGTATATCTTCAAGCATTGAGATGACTGGTTTGCATCTCGGCATCTATTATCTTCGAATTAAATACTTCACAAATGTTGTTGTCGACGTTATCGCACTTGAACTCCTCATCGAAGAATGCCCCCGCACCAATGCTTCGGTTCTAGTTGAAATAGAGTAGCACAACCTTCCTTTGTCAACTGAAGCAGTCCTTCTTTGGCTATCCTAAAGTCAGCCATGTTTGCACTCTTTGCTAATTGCCAAAATTGCAATTGCAGCTTATCCCCTTTATACTTCTTTGCCCAATTTCCGTATATGTGCCGCGCACACATTCGATGTTTAGCATGGGGCAACAACTCGGCACGCCGGAACCAATCCCCTGCAATAATTCAAAGTAAGAAATACTAGAGCAAATTACATGTTCATATTACAAAGCAAAACAAACTATTGACTACATTTTTCAAAAACAAGCATTACCTTCGTTGGTCGCCGTGAATGCCCACCCTTCCCCGTTTGTTATCTCCAAGTCAGCCATCAGATTTTTCAAGAACCAGGACCAATTGTCCTTGTTCTCAATCTTTACAATAGCCCAAGCTAGTGGGAACATTTGGTTATTGGCATCTCTTCCAATCGCTGCCAATAATTCTCCCTTGCACAAGCCCTTCAAGAAATAGCCGTCCAATCCTATAATCCGTCTACAACCAGCTAAAAATCCTCGTCTGCATGCATCAAAGCACACATAGAACTTATCGAACTTGGTCCCATGATCAGGAAGCGGTCTCTCAATCACCTCTACATACACTCTACTTGTAGGGTTTTGCAGCCTACACTCCCAAGCATACTCCCACACCTGCCCATATTCCTTAGCATACTGACCAATAAGTACCTTTATCACCTTTTGCTTTGCTCTTTTGCACTGATTCCTAGATACATTGATGCATACACGCTCCTTCACCAGCATCCTAAAGTTAGCAAGTTTCAAGTTGGGCATCACCTTGATCACATCGAAGAAGTGCTTGGACAACCATGCACTTGTTACCCTTTTGTTTTGAAAATTAATGGAACAAGTGTGTTCCTCTTGGTAGGCTCTAATCTGAAAAGACCCACTCTTCTTAATAAACGCACCGTAAATCTTCCATGGACAGTTTTGCTGCGAACACCTAGCTCTTACAAATTTCTTGGTATTTCTAATGAAATCAATATTTCTTTGTGCAGCAATGGAAGAACTCAGTATAGCTTCCCTAAATTGTATCGCATCATGGAATTTCATACCTACTGACAAAGTAGGAGACGCAACAGATGGATCATATGAAGGAAACTTACTTTTCCTTCTACGCACAACTCGTTGATCTTCTTCAACTTCGTCCTCGGAAGTTGCGGTGTCGATGCTTTCTTCATAATCTGTCTCCAGGACCTGGCCAGCAACACCAACATCATGCGGGGCCTTCGTCTCGTTTGGATGAATGATTACATGCAAAGTTGCAAATCTATCGACAAAAAGTCCCTTTGTTTTTTCCTTGACTGTAAGCTCCTCATCGTCGGCGTCACTTAAGATTAACAAATTTTCAGCTTCAGCCGCCAACCCTTCATCGTCATCGTCATCATCACCGTCACCGGATTCAGCTACTTCCCAATCTAATTCAGTGATGGTGACATCACCATGTCACAATCGCTCCGGTGAATAGCATCTGCGCCCTCTCCTCCCCATCCCGTCCATCATGACCTACTTCATCTCCTCCTTCTCCTACTTGGGTGGTATCTCTGTCATCATCTTCGTCCTCACTATTGTTTTCAACAAACACTTTCGCCTCTTCGCCATGAAGATAATGATATAAGACATCCCTAAAACCATTATCATCTTCTAAAACTCTCAAACCATCTCTCAAGCCTTTCCCAGGAACACAGTACAGTAACTTTTGTACTCTACAAGGCAAAAATGTCACTATATCCCTAACAAATCTAATATAAGATGCCTTCTTTATATCTACAAAGATAGTACCCTCATTCCCCCCCATACTCCCACTCATCCTCCCCAATCACAAAATCTCCACCGTAGTAAACGATGACAGCAACATAGTCTTTATGCGCCATTTCTGCAACAAAAGAGGACAAATATACAATTAACTTTTGGGACCACATTCACAAATAATAGACAATTGCAAGTGGAGGTCCCTACACTCTTTATTAAAGAAAAGAAAAGAAAAGAAGAAGAGAGAGGGAAGATGCGGTCAGATGACAGCTGCAGCTTGAAAATAAGAGGCCTCAGGACAAGGACAAATAAAAATAAAGATGTGACCCGACAACTGCTTTGATTATGCCATCGCATTTCTTTAAAATATGGAGAGATTCCTTAGCATGGGTCCTCAACAATGCAATTTATTAAAAAAAATATCCAGAACTCCCCATCCCCACAACCTTCGATTCGAACATGTGCAAAGTCCAATACTCAACCCTAACAATCACCAATCATCACACATTTCACATCCGACCACTACAAATTACTTTCACACATCACAATTCAACACCCTGAATGAATCACACATCACAGTGGATGAGGCGACGCGAGCCCTACACCGAGCCCTAATTTTCCCCCGCCGAGCCCTACACCGAGCCTATATTTCAATGCCGCTCCTAAACTGTCAATTCGAACCCCCCAATAGGATTGTAGCACTACATTTCAGCCATAAATCTCACATCAAGCCTGACCTTTCCCAGCCGACCCCCAAATTTGAAGTCCGAGCCCTAATAAACGAGTCGGAGCCCTAATTTCACCACAGGGGAGAGGAAGAAGAGAAAAACCTGAGCAAATCGACGACGGCGAAGCGATGACGGCGCTCGACGACGGCGAGCGACAAAGGCGAGCGACGACGGCGAGCGATCACCTGCGAACGGCGAGCTATGAACGGCGATGGATGGAGAGGACGTCAGACCTAGTGTGAACTGACGAAATGTTAAAATCCAAAAAAACCAAACGAGGTCGTTTAACACTAATGAAAAACGACGTCGTTTAGTTTGGCCAAATGCACAGTGGATGGGGTGACGTCATTTTCCTCCTCCACGTGTGCTTTTTTTTATAAAAAAAAAATTGCCACATCGATTTAAGCAAGTCGTCGGAAAATGCCACGTCTGCATTTTGACCGGTTTTTGGTCGGATTGGCACTTAAGTGATAACTCTATAAAAATAGAGTTATTTTACCTATTTTAGGCAACAATTAATGCATTATCTATGAGAAAATATTTGGATTTCCTTCTGATTATTTAAATTTTCATTGTTTATGCAGAATAATGAGATATGGAGAAGATAAGGAAAATAATGGCAATTATCAGGAATTCAAATAAAAGCAGCAGTGGAAGATAGATATCAAATGAGGAAATTCTTGATTTTGTTCCCTAATGTTATCTGCAAGCGTTGGGAGATAGATATCTTGGATATTTCCTATAAATAGGAAGAGAGAGCAGCTAGGGTTTTGGGGGTTAGATCGTTTTCCATTGTTCTGAGAGTTTTTCAAGTATTATGAAGAGAAGACAAAAGTGGTGATAGAATTCTTGTTCTTTGATTCAAGATGCTGGGTTTGATCTATATTTTTATTTTTATTTTTATTTCTTATTCTACTATGTTCTAATTTTCTTTTGTTAGAGCTAAGATGTAGCCTAATCATGATGATATGAATTTCATGATTTTTATGTTTTACAATTGATTTCATTAATGTGAGTTATATATTATTGCGTTTAATGCTTTTGAGTGACTGGCCACCACTTGAATGATCTGATATGCATGTTTGAGACGAGAGGTGATAATATGCAATTGCTCATTATAATATATAACCATGAATTAAACGTGGATAGAAATATACCGCGTTATTTGTGTAGCTTTCGGTGATAAAGTGATCCAAAAGACTCATTGTAAACCGGGAATATTCATAGTTTTTAATGCACTCATGTTTATTTTAATTCACATAGAGATATAGTGGATTAATAAGCTGAGTAGGTTTGCTATACCTAGAGATAGGATAGTAAATAGATTAGGAAATTCCGCTATCACATGTTTGATATCGTTCTTGTATTCACAACAATCTGAAATTCATATATAATGGTTATGGTGAAATCGGATGCTCTAACATATTTATCTGATTGATTTTACTGCATTTAGTCTACAAATTTCGTTTTTAATTCATTCTTAATTATATTTTGATTTGTTAGATAAATTTTAGAATTAGTCTATTTTAGTATTTAATTGGTTTATTAATCATCGATCTCCGTGGAACGATACTTTATCTCATCATTATATTACTTGTTCGATACGTGCACTTGCGTTTAGAATTTTACGAACATTAAGTGTCCCATTTTACTCCGATGATGGCACTTAAGTGTACCATTTTAAAGTTATGGCACTTAAGTGTCCCGGCGTGCCAAGTTATGGCACTCCAGGTGTCCTCACCTCCAACAAATAGCATGGGATAGAAAAGCAGGGCAACATTTCACAAAAGCACACTTTTATAAACAACGAGGTTTAGGTACAAAACGAGTCTGGTCAAAGCCTACAAAAAAGTCGGCTCTCAAAAAGGAGTTGTCCTACGACATACTAGTCAGACACAAACACCGATCCTTCAAACTCCACCTCCACAGACTCCGGGGCTTCGAGTCCTCCACAACCACCAGCTAAAGACCTGAAAATTTAAGCCCACGATGGGGTGAGACAATGTCTAAGCAAATCCACCCCTTAAACCCTTATTAGCAAGGAAATACGCCTCAGGGCGCTCTAGCCACGCAGCCACACAATTAGAATAGGAGACTTACCTCGCTTCAGTTCCTTCCTGCATGTCAGCACAGTTCATATTCCAAATGCATATAATTAATGCACACAACAATTGAAACACCTCATCAACTCAATCAATCACAAGGGTCCTGATTATAAGGCCAAACCGTTATGACATGCCCCATACCATGCCACACAGTTTTGTCTCATAATCAGAGGCATCTAACTCAATCAACCAAGCATTCCAATTGTTAATTTTGCCCTTCAAGGGTACGACCTACTCAAAAGTTCGGTGCCTTCTAGCATAGCCAGGCATCGTCTCACCACCGTTGAGCACGGCAACGTCTCTCAATAGACGTTCTCAGAATCTACTGCGACCCGAGTCCCACTGAGTGGGTATCCCATATAAGGTAACGTCCGACTTAAAAGCTTGAGACGGGTTTTCTTAACCAACACACGACCAATCAATCTCGGCCCAGAACACCGTGCATTACACTCAAATACCTCCATTAAAATAGTGATCCTAGCCAATTTTCTTCATATTAAAAACACCCGGTGAAAATAGTCGTGTGTGGGAACACGGTCAGATCGAACAAGAAAAACTGATATACTTCATTTTTAAAATTTCACTATTTTATATAGTATGTAAAACCATTTTAGTGTCAAAATCCGACACCCGGGATTTTCTGAAAAAATACTGAAGTTTCCCAAATTTTGGAATGAATTACCAAAAATCCAATTAGCACTCAATTTGCATAATTTAACATTTGAACACACCATTGCAATCAGTATGAAATTCCGGTTACCGGCTGTCCCGGTCTAATTTCCAAAAATATTAAATAACTAAAGAAATTACAAAATAATTAAATAAATGCAATTAAGTAAATAAATAAATTGCGATAAATTAAAGTGAACTACTTAATTAACCTAACCATGCAGGCACCGAATTAATCAGGTCAACCTTTGCCTCTTTCATATAGTCAAAACTCCAAAACCCCATTTTTAAAATAAACTTGGAAACCCTTTTTTTTTGTTCAAAGTCTCCGAAATAAATTTGTACGGGGTCCCATATTTGAAATTAACCGGCCAAACTTTGTACGCACCTCATACAAAACCTCCTCGTTTTATTGAGCACATAAAACTTGGCGTCCAAACTCGACACCATATTTCTTTTCTAATTTCTTTTCCAACCACCCTCTTTTAAAAACAAACCTTAGTAACCCCACTTTTTTTCTTTTTTTGGTTCCAAACGTTTAGAAATAAATTCATAGGTATTCACATACTAAAAATTAATTCGTCAAAATTTGCACGCACCTAGTTTAAAACCTTATTGTTTTATTGGGCAAATAAGTTTTGGTGTCTGAACCTGACACCTCATTTATTTTCTATTTAGTAGTACCAAATGTCATGTTTTGCAATAATAATAGACAACCAACAAAGAGCAATCCACCTCATGATCTCACAGATAAGTTCTCAGCATACCACAAGTCCACCACATCACTAAATACACCTTATTCAGCAAGCTCAACATCAAGAATAATCACAAAACCATTACCGGCCCCAACCGGCAGAAACCAGGCCACTTGCACGTCTCCAAGTTTAAATCTAGAAATATAATCAAACGAATTCAGAAAATTCCCAAATTTGAATATGTTGTAAAAGACACCTAACGAACATTTTACATGAATACAGCTTAACCTAGATCCTTCTAGATTAAGCCCAGCAAATCGCTCAATCCAGTACAAAAACTAGGTCCCTTTCCAGAAATCACGTTTTCCAAAACCAGCTTGGTTCGAGATTTAAAACTTGTGAGTTTGATCTGAAATTTGAATATGTTAAACTACAATATGTGACAAACACCTTTTGTGGAGAAACCATTTTGAAATTAGAATTCTAAGAGTTGATAAAAATCCCTTGAATCTTAAAAGGTCACATATTCCAACACAGTCCGAGATTCTGTTTGCAAATGACGGAGCTGATATCTCATTCTTTTAAATCCCTAAAAATCTTGATAAAAATATATGTTATAGCTGAAGATGTCTAAAACATTTCTGAAGAAGTAAGCAACCTCAAAATCGCAACATATTTCGGTCCACGACAATGGCAAACGGCGAGGTTCCAGGAATCCGAACTGTAGAAAGTCCACTGAATTAAACTAATCCATCCTCAACGGTGCTAATCTCACTAATTAGATTAACACTAATCCATTCTAAGGTTAATCTAACCGTTCTAAATTATCACCAATCCATTCTTAAGCCAATCTAAACAATCCCTAAGCATAATTAACCTCCTAAGCAAGGTTTAATGAGTAAACTCACCGGTTTAGCGGTCCGGTGAGTCCACAGCGACGACGACCTGACGGTGAGCGAAACACAAGCCCACGGCGACACCAAGGGAGGCCCGAATGACGACGAAAATGGCCGAACAGACCTGCTGGAGTGTAGGTCATATATCCGACCTCAACTCGATTATATAGTGTCGTATTGTCCCTTGCCGATTATCACAATCGAGCAGTCGATTTCCGATTGAATTCTCGAGTCTACCGCGTTTATATGCCTTAACGGCTTCACTTGATAGATCGGTTAACTCGAGAGTGATCAGCTATGAGAAAAAGGACCATAAGCGCGTCGACAAAATGCCAATTTCATATATTTGGGACAGGGTCGAATTTCAGGATATCACACCAAACATCACTTTCGTTCACATTAACATCTTTCCCCGCAGGAGCTGCTGCACACAATCGATTTGGTCCTAACGAGACAAGTGCTTGAGTCACCTATGGCGAGCCCAACGCCTGCCCAAGCTACTCCCTATCAAGGAACCAAGTAGTGATCAGCAACTCTATTGGCGATATTGGCAAGATTTGCTCTCCTATTCAAGAAAAGGATAGATTGTGGGCAAATCTCTGTATTGATAGTTTTCCTATTTTGAAATTTCCCTTTTTTTGTTGTAGTAACCTTGTGTACAAATTATAGAAGAATGTTATGAAAAAATATAAAAGAGTCGAGAGTTTTGTCCGAGGACGTAGGCACATTGCTAAACCTCATAATCCTTGTGTTCTTTTTTAATTGTCTTTCTAAAATTCAACATGGTATGAAAGCAGGTTTGATTCAACCTGTGATTTTTTTTTTGGGTTTGTTTTTGCTGCACATCTGATTGTCTCGATCTGCTTATGTTCGAGACCGTTCCTGTTCTACGACAATTTCTTCGGTCAGTGCTTGTTCCTCTCTTTGTTGCTATCATATCCTTGTTATTACTAGCAACGTGTCATGGAGGGGTCAAAGAAGTCAGAAGATGCATCCAACACAACAAAGGTGCATGAGACAAACAACCAGTGATTAACTTCGCTGTTGCTAAACGAAAGAAATTACATTCCTTGGTCACGAGCTGTAACTGTTGCTTGAGGGTAGATCAAAGCTTGGTCACATCAACAGGAAGATTAGAGCCCCTTCCGTGATAGATCCTAGATTTGATGAATGGCAAGCGAATGACCACAGTGTGATGTCTTGGATATTAAATTCCATGGAACCAAAGATCTACGAGATATTTGCATATTCAGAGTCAGCCAAGGCATTGTGGGATTCGATAAACGAGATGTATGGTCAAGCCAGGAATGCATCTCGGATCTTTGAACTACAACAAGGACTTGCTTCTTCTAAGCAAGGCGCAACACAATCTTTCATTGAACACTTGGGAAAAATGAAGAAGCAACGGGATGAGCTTCGTCAGTATAGACCTGTGACCCAAAATGTGATGGATTATGTTAATTGAGAAGAGCAAGATAAAATCTTTCAATTGTTAGCAAGCATCAAGCCTGAATTTGAGGATACCAAACGTCAAATTCTTATGAGTCATGAATTGCCTACTTTCAATGAAGTTTGTGCCATAATCCAAAGTGAGGAAACAAGGAGATGTGTCATGCCTCAGTTCCAATTGTATCAGGAGAGCTTGGTGAACAATCAGCCCACAATGCTATCAACACGAAGCAAGGAGACTTCACTACTCGGTTTGCCAAAGGAAAATTTAAGAAACCGGCACGGTTCCATTGTGACCATTGCAATCGCGATGGCCATTTCAAAGAGAGGTGTTGGGTTCTTCATCCGCTTTTGCATCTTTCCAAAGACAGGGGTTCGGAAGCTGAGGTGGCAATCCAAGACAATCCAAATGATTTTCAATCCAAGTTGGAGGCTTCGTCTCAACAAGTTCAGCAATTACTTCACACACATGGCAATGGAATGAACGCTTCTAGCACCGAAACCAGAAATTTGGCTATGACATCCGGTAATGTCCATGCTTACTCAGTTTTATCCAAAACTTAGTTTATTGTTAACTCGGGGGCTACAAACCACATGTGTAGTTCTCCAAACTTGCTATCCAATATTACTTCAGGTGTGTCATATCCACCTATTACTGTTGCTAATGGTGGGCAGGTTCCAACTAGTGGTGTTGGACAAATTAATTTTTTTTCAAATAATTCTAAAGCATTGTTGGTACCTAAATTATCGTCAAATTTAATGTCTGTTAGCAAATATACTAATCAGTGGAAATGCAATGTTATTTTTACTCCTCAAAAGGTGTTTTTTCAAGATCGAACCACTAGGAGGATGATTGGTGAAGGGCGGTTGCAAAATGGGTTGTATACGGTGGACCTCAACAATGAAGTGTTGATGATGTTGGAGAAAACTCCTTTAATGTTTTGAAGTTGACAAAACTTTTCCAAAGTCTAGTCAAAAGACTTCCAGACTTTAGTGTCAAAGTTTGATGACCGCCAGACTTTAGGTTCAAAGTCTATCAACACTAACAAATTCCAAACTGAACGCTACTGAAGAATGAAGACTTATCTAGACGCAAGATTATCTTTATTTCTTCAAGGGTTCAGTTCGTATGCCTTATGGATGGCATTCTGGTTGGATATAGCACCTACATGATTGGCTATCTTTATTAGAATCGATTTCGATATTTCAATCTTTTGGAAGGCAAGTAAACTTAGAAAGTATTTACTTATGGAAACCAAAATCCTGATTGTATGGGCGAACAGGATTGACGGGTTATCATCACAATCTTCAAACGGCTCGAGATATAATTGATTGATTCTGTCCAACGGGTTGATTGGAAGAATTCCTTTGGAAAGTGCCAACGGTCAAGAAGGCATGGAGGAGTATTTAAAGGAGACATCTCTAGTCATTCGAGAAGTGCGTGAAAGAAAATTTTCAAATTCTGAAGCTTCCTAGTTCCTTGCTATTTCATTCACTAAGCTCAAATTTGTACTCAAAATAGAGAAAAACTTATAGTGTGACTTCGTGAAAAAGAATCAAACTCTTCACTATGAAGTTGAGATCACCAAGCTGTAAAATCTCTTTTGTTTCTTAGTGGAATCTAGCCAATAGACTGTTAGCGTGGGAAAGTAGACGTAAGCTTGATCTAAGCCAAACCACTATAAACTTTGTGTTCTTATTCTCTTCCCTGAACTCATTTATTTTGTTCATAGTTTTATCTAACTACTAAAGTTAGAATTCGTTCAAAGTCTATCATTTCCTAAAAGCGAATTACTTCTACTGAACTTTGCAAACAAATTTCTTCACATCTATTCACCCCTCCTCTAGGTGTTGTTACTAGCCCTTTCAACTGGTATCAGAGCTTATGTGCTTATTTTATTGAAGTGTTTTTACTTCTAAAGCTAAAGATCTACGGCTAGTATTTTGGCTCCAGGTTTGGTTGAAGGCCAAAGCAACACCAGACCTCCTTACTTTGATGGGAAGGAGTATAATGTGTGGAAAAACAAGATGAAGGCATTTCTAAGATCAAGAGATCCCCCGGAATGGGATGTGGTCCCAAAGTTACATCAACCTCAGAAAGAGGAAAGGAATTTGTAGATGCTGGCAAAATAACACAAGCAGAAATAACCAAGAGACAAGATCTTGATGCTAAAGCTATCTATTCTTTATATTGTGCCTTATCCTCCACTGAGTATAACCGAATTTCTTCTTGTGAAACAGCTAAAGAAGTTTGGGACAGATTGCATGTTACCTACGAAGGGACTGATCGAGTAAATGAAACAAAAATCAATATTTTACTCGGACAGTATGAAGCCTTCAAAATGAAGCCAGGAGAATCCATCACTGATATGTTCAGTCGTTTCACTGAAATCGTAAATGGATTGGCATATCAAGGATAGCCAATCTCAGGACCAATGAAGGTCAATAAACTGTTGCGTAGACTCTCCAAAGACTAGAATCACGTGAAGACGTCAATTAGAGAAACCCAGAGGATCATACCTCTTTTAGTAGTTGAACTAGTAGGCACACTTCAATCATATGAAGTGGAGCAGATCAATGAGGAAGAAAATCCAAAAGGTAAGAAGTCAATTGCTTTAAAATCTAACGATGATTCTAATGATATAGATTCAGAAGATGACATAGACGATGAGGAGCTAGCGCTTATGATTAAGAAGTTTAGAAAGTTGAATAGGAAGGGAAAAAGATTCAACTAAAAGAAGTAGAGCACTCAAAATTTTCAGAAGAAATTGACTGAGGACAATGGAACCAACAAAGATATGATATGCTTCGAATGCAAGAAAAAGGGGCACATCAGACTTAACTGTCCTCTGTTGAAGAAAACGAAAGGAAAAGCTAAGAAATACAAAAAGGCTCTCAAAGCAAAAACTTGGAATGATACCGAGTGCAAGGAAAGTGATGAAGAATATGCCAACATATGTCTGATGGCCAATTCAAAATCAGACTCAGATTTTGAAATAGATTATAATTCAGACTCAGACAAAGAAGTTGAGGTTAGCAATTCAAAAATTCCTGCTAAAGTCTCGAAGTATATAGATGAACTATGTCTCGGTTTCAAAACATCTCTTAAAAGGATTTTTGAACTAAAAAGGAGAATTCCACACTGAGATAACAGGAAACTTCTTGAAGAGAAAATTTTGAAAGTCTAGATAAAGGTTTTGTTGATTTTAAAGTAAATTCTGATTCTCTTTCGAAGGAAAATGCCTTTATGAAAGAAGATATTTCAGATATCACAAAAAGATTTTCAAAGGATCTGAGAAGTTGGAGAAAATTCTTTCAAGAGTACAAATACCTTATTTTAACAAATCTGGTTTGGGTATGACTTCATAAACTATTCCTTTAATTGATTTCCAAGAAGGCATTTGTTCGAGAACGAGTAAAGACTTCTCTCAATCTTTCACGAGACAAAGGCATGGGAATATTTACCTTCTGGATATAAAACCAGAAAGTTCTCAGTGTCTTATATCCATTTAAGATGAAGAAAATCTTTGGCATCGAAAACTTGGTCATGTTAACATGAAGCAGATTGCTAAGATTTCTTTCAAGAAACTTGTTCGTGGTATTCCCAACCTGACTTATCAAAAGTCTGAATTATGTACTCCATATGTTTTGGAAAAACAGGTTAGAAGTTCCTTTAAACATGTAAATCAAGTTTCTACCAATCGAGCTTTGCAGCTTCTACATATGGACCTCTTTGGACCAACCATAACTCAAAGTATTGGTGGAAAGAGATACTGCCTAGTAATCATGAATGATTACTCTCACTTCACTTGGATATATTTCACTTGGGTATACTTTCTAGCAAATAAGTCTGAAACCTTCTCTCACTTCTCAAAATTTGCCAAGAAGGTTTAGAATGAGAAAGGATATGCTATTTCGAGCATACTAACAGACCATGGAAATGAGTTTGAAAATCAAGACTTTGCGAAGTTCTGTGATGAATCTAGTTTCCAGCATGTTTTGTCTTCTCCATACACTCCAAAACAAAATGGGGTTATGGAAAGGAAGAATAGATCCTTACAGGAGATGACCAGAACCCTCTTAATTGAGAGCAAAATTTCCTCTCGATTTTGGGCTGAAGCAGTTTCTAAAGCTTGCTACATCATCAATAGAGTGTTCTTGAGACCTATTCTAAAGAAAACTCCTTTTGAAGTGTATAAAAGGAAGAAGCCATATGTTTCTTACTTCCATGTATTTGGCTGTAAATGTTATGTTTTGAAAAATGCAAATGATTAAATCGGGAAGTTTGAAGAAAAATTAGACGAATGAATTTTCCTTGGCTACTTAACCTCAAGCAAAGCATACAGAGTCTTTAACAAGAAGACTCAATTTGTGGAAGAATCTATGAACGTCAAGTTTCAAAATTCTGTGCAGAATCAGCTAGATTAGACTCAACTTAAAGAATCTAAACCCATTCCAGACTTTACAAAGTCTACTTCCCCCGAAAAGGTTCAGACTTCTAGAGATCAGCAATAAGCAGATCTAGGAGATTCAACCGAAGCAGAGGAGCAGACTCTCGGACCTACCAGCAACTGGAAGCATAAGTCAAGTCATCCCACATAACTTATCATTGGCAACATTGATGAAGGAATTTGCACCAAATCCAAAAGGTGAGAAAAGTCTAGTGCCCTAGCACTTGTTTCTGAGATAGAACCCAAAAGTGTAGAAGAAGCCCTATCGATGAAAGCTGAATCGAAGTTATGCAAGAAGAGCTCATACAGTTCAAAATCAACGATGTTTGGGAGCTTATTCCTAAACCTAAAGGTAAATCTATTATCGGGACAAAATGGGTTTTTAGGAACAAGGTGGACGAGAAAGGAAAAGTGGTCAGGAACAAAGCAAGACTCGTGGCCAAAGGATATACGCAAGAAAAATGAATAAACTATGACGAAACTTATGCACCAGTAGCGAGGTTAGAAGCAATTAGACTATTACTTGCTATAAAAATTTCAGATTATTCCAGATGGACGTCAAAAGTGCATTCCTCAATGGATTCATTCAATAAGAAGTCTATGTGGAACAACCACCAGGATTTGAAGATCCAATAAAGCCAGACTCGGTCTACAGACTGAAAAAGGCCTTGTATGGACTAAAGCAAGCACCTTGAGCTTGATATGAAAGGTTAAGTAAATTCCTAACCTAAAATGGTTTTGTAAAGGGAAATGTAAATACTACATTGTTTATAAAAAGAGAGGGTAAAGACTTTCTGCCGATTCAAATTTATGTTGATGATATTATCTTTGGGCCCCCTAATGAAAATCTATGCAAGAAATTCTCTAGATGTATGCAGGAAGAATTCGAGATGAGTATGATGGGTGAGTTAACTTTCTTTCTGGGATTGCAAGTTAGACGATCGAAGAAATGTATCTTTATTCACCAAGAGAAGTATGCGAAAGATCTCATCAAGAAATTTGGATTGGAGAATTGCAAGAAGACAGAGACACCAATGTCAAGTTCTTCGAAGCTGGACAAAGATGAAGGAGGAAAGAAAGTAGACTAGAAGCTTTACAGAAGCATTATCGATTCTCTTCTTTACCTTACTGCATCTAGACCTGACATTTTGTTTAATGTTTGCATCTGTACTAGATTCCAATATGATCCCAAAGAATCTCATTTAAGTGCTACAAAATGCATCAACAAATATGTTGCAACTACTCCAAAGCTAGGTCTGTGGTATCCTAAAGAAATAGACTTTACTCTTCTTGGATATTCAGACGCAGATTTAGCAGATTGTAAAGTCGATAGAAAGAGTACTTCCAATACTTGTCAACTGCTGGGCAGCATGCTGGTGTCTTGGTTCTCAAGGAAGCAGGATACTGTAGCTCTATCAACAGCAGAAGTAGAGTATGTGGCTTTTGGGAGCTGTTGTTCACAAATTTTGTGGATAAGACAACAGCTAAGAGACTTTGGAATTGAAAAATCATGCAATGAGATCAGATGCGACAACACCAGTGCTATTAATCTCACCAAGAACCCAATCATTCATTCAAGGGCAAAGCATATAGAGATTTGACACCATTTCATAAGAGATCATGTCCAAAATGGGGATATTATGATTCAGTTCATTGACTCGAAGAATCAATTAGCAGACATATTTACAAAGCCTCTGGAGAAAAATCTATTTGAGTCTATTCACACCAGACTGAATATTTTATCTCCTACCGATTAAAGTCTGAAGTTGATTAGACTCAGAATATCCATAAATTACTTATGTAAGTTAATATCTCTTCAATGCAGGTAATTTAATTTTAGTATGAAAATTCCAAACAAGAATGTTGATATTCGAATCATTGCTTGTATAATTTATTTTTAGAAATTATCTTTTTCAAATTTTTAAATTTTTGGCAGTTTTTATTTTTGAAAAATGCAGTTTTCTTTTTTCCTTATGACGGTTCGATTAACCCCATTTTACTTCCTTTATATACCGTTGAGTCTTTTTCTTCATACACATCTTTTCAAAGCCTAGAATACAGACTTTCTACTCTCTCATTTTTTACTCTGAAGTTTGTTTTGCAAATTTTCATCTTTTTCACTCGAACGTGTTTGTGAAATCCTCCAAGACTGCGAAGATGTCTTTTCAAAGAAAGTCGTCTCAGATCTCAAGCAGGGGACCACGGAATATGCCTGAGGGTCCTACACATTTTGATCTAACTGAAGAAGAATAGTCTCCACAACACTCTCCACAGCGTGATACACAGAATCCTCTGCATCAATCATTGGAAGATGAAGTTGAGGAAGACGCAGAACCTCTCAGAACCTTGAAACCCCAGGTTCTTTATAAGCTTTATATACTCATTTGAAGCAGGGCGGTACTACTATGATTTTTATCGATGAATTTCTAAAAGAACTTTGTTCTTGTGAGCAATGGAAAGATTAGGAATAGTGCCTGAAGGAGCGGCAGATAGAGCGTTTCTTAACTTTCATGTTGATCTTCGCTTTAGTTCTTTCAATCAACCTGAAAGCTGTTGGAGAAATCTTCTTGAAGTATTTTGAAGTTGACAAAACGTTTCTATCAGTCTAGTCTGAAGGCTTGCAGACTCTCGCTATTTAAAGTCGAAGACCTCGGACAGCCAGACTCAAGACTCAAAGTCTATCCTAATTGACAGTCTCTAATCCGTTGAAGAAAGGTTATCCGTAACCGGATGTTTTGTTCAGGATTTAACCTTATCATCTGGAGAAGATCTCGTGGCTGGAGAAGACGTATCAGAATCCTTTGATTGATCAAATTTGATTTAATGATTGAAGATTCGATGATTGTCTAAATATTATTGGAAGGTTCTACTTATGGAAACCGAGATCCTGATTGTATGGGCGAACATGATTGATGGGCTATCAACACGTTCCTTTAATAGCTCGAACAATCTTCCTAATTGATTCCGTCCAACGGGTAGATTGGAGGAATTCCTTTGGTAAGTGCCAACGGGTATGATGGCATAAAGGAGTATATAAGGAAGACATTCTTAGTTGTTCGAGTGTGCGCGATAGAAGAATTCCAAAGTCTGAAGCTCCTATTTGTTTAGATAATTCCTTTGAGCGAATACTTGTATACAAAAGAGAGTCTATATTTGTGAGAGACCTTGAGGAGGTGTGGTAGAACATCTACACTGTGGAATCAAGGCAAAGCTGTGCTGTAACTTCTCTTTTGATCATAGTGAAATCCAGCCGGTGGGTGTCGGTGCGGAAGAGTGGACGTAGGCTTGGAATAAGCCGAACCACTATAAATCCTGTGTTCAATTTTCTCTTCCTCACTCTCTCTACCTCGATCGTATTTCATTTTGTTAATTAAGAGAGAATTTACTTTCTATCATATGTTAAGAATCGCTTCCGTATATCGATAAATTGTTTAGGCACCTATTCACCCCCCTCTAGGTACTCATACTAGCAATATCAAAAGCAAAGACGATGATGAGAGGATGTTTTCAAACTTCCAGCCGAGAATGGGCATTGCTGCTAAAGTTCCTGGTGATGAAACGAGTCTATTTTGTTCTAAGGATCATAGAAAGGTTTACTTCAAATTGCTGAAAAGAGGGGTGATGAACCCTCAATCAGTCGATTTTGATTTTCTGGATTCGATAAAGGTGAACTTAAGGGTGAAGCTGACTCTCCTTCAACTAGAGAACTTTTGCTCTGAGACTACTGTTGCATATCCTAAGTTGACTGCATATTTCTATTCGAACCTGTCTTTTCTTGACTCGAATAGATTTCAATTCACTATGTGTGATAAAAGCTATGTGGTGGATGTTGACACGTTGGCTGACATTATTGGGGTGGAAAGGAGTGGTTTCCAACCAATAAGTGTCTCGGTTGGACATGCGACAAGATTTCTTGTTAGGGACAGACTTCTTGAAGGAGGCATCACTTATTCCAAACTATCTGCCTCAAATATTTTGCTGCACAAAGTCATGATCAACTACATTCATTCGACCAAAGTCGACTTCAAAGACAAATGTTTCCTGGTCTGAAGCCAAATTGATGTTTGCTATCAGTAATGGAATGAAGTTATCTCTCCATCATACAATCCTGATGCATATGTACAAGAATGTTGTCAAGGATAAGGGACAACTCTC
Organism: Eucalyptus globulus; assembly: GCA_014182545.1. Classification (NCBI taxonomy): domain Eukaryota; kingdom Viridiplantae; phylum Streptophyta; class Magnoliopsida; order Myrtales; family Myrtaceae; genus Eucalyptus; species Eucalyptus globulus. The sequence continues at coordinate 752,134 of CM024723.1, read as the reverse complement.
TTACTCAGCGATGGTCACACAACTGTTCAGACATTTTCAGATTCAGTTTCTAGCTTCAATCTGTGCTAGAACTATTGCTCCTATGGTTATAGGATTGAAGATGGTGTCCAAGATAAGGTTGAAAGAACTGAACAAGGCCATAGAGCGCTTGAAGGAATAGTCCCCCAGCAAAACCAAACAAGACTCTGCTGCAAAAAGAAGGAAAGGCAAGGAAATTATGCGTAAACCTGTCAATAAGAGAAGATCTCTTACCCTACAGGACGAAGAGGATGAGGATGATCTTACTATCTCTGCCTTTGCCTTAAAGAATCTTCGGAGCTTTGTTAGTTTTGAGCAACAACGGGACAAAGAAGAAAGAGAAAGGGGAGAAACCAAGCAAAGAAAAGAAGGAAGACATGATAGAGAAGGAACAGAGGAAAGAGAAGAAGCCGAAGAAGTAGGAAGAGAAGCTGAAGAAGAAGAGGGTCAAGATGACTCCCATGAACCAACATTTGCAATATCCTTATCTAAGGATTCATAAAAGACAAGGAGTGGAACAGTACGAGCTCAAACTGAAAAAAGAACATCACTCTGGCACTGAAATTGAGAAGGAACAAGAAGAAGAATTCCTTTCTCCACCTGTAGCCACATAAACAGGGGAAGTTCATGAGAAAAGAGGTACTTCTTCTTCTCCTCTTTTTACAAGTGATGATGTTAATAGATCTCCTGCTGATCCAGAGGATGTCTATGCTTCACATTTTCCTGAAACTAACATTGAGGAATCCTCTCCAAGTCATGGTGTTCAACAAGCTAAAGTTCCCTCAATTCTCAACACTTCTCGAATTAATTTTGCTGAAGTTGGTGCACAAACAGAAACTACTGCAAACTTTCAAAGGCTGCTAGAGCTCCTTCTAGAGTTAAAAGCACAACAATATGGTATGGAGTTCGAGATTAAAAAAAAAAAAAACCTTCAATCTGCATTCAAATCTACTTCAGAATTATCTCCATGAGAAGGTACAGACTCTTAACCTTCAACTTCAAGCTTTACAACAGCAAGTTAAAGAGACTGCCAAGGTTGAAGATGTTGAGAAGCTGAAGGAGACAGTGCAAAAGCTGGAGGAGACAATTCAGTCAATGGAGGATTTCCAGCTCATTCAAATTCCAAAACAAACCTGATTTCATTTGTCTTTCATCTATTTTTGACTTTCTCCACTTTTTGCTGTAGACAAAAAGGGGGAGAACGTGCAGATTTGACTTGAACTTTTGTTGAACTTTTTTACTTGAACTTTTGTTGAACTTTTACATGAACTTTATTCTGTTATTCTGTCTTATTCTGTCTGTTTGACCTTTGCAGGCAACTTACTTTTGTGGTAATGATTATGGATGGATAGTTGTTTAAGTCTTGATATTTGTCTTATATTTTCAAGATTAACATGTTTTCTGTGGTTGCAGAATCGATGATATCCAAATCCTAATCAACTTATTTTTATAAGATATCATGTATTGCTTAAGAGTTGTTTTGCAGGTCAAAAGTTCTTAAATTGCCAAACGAGAAAAAGACAGATGGATGTTGGCGGATTTACAAGATCAAATACAATAGTGATGGTTTGGTTGAGAGGTACAAAGCTCGGCTTGTCGCAAAAGGATATACTCAAACATGTGGGATAGACTACAAGGACACATTTGCTCCTGTAGTGAAAATGAACACTGTTCATGTCATTCTATTTGTAGCTAGACATTGTTTCAAATGGATGTGAAGAAGGAAGAGGTTTCTTTTTTTTTTTTTTCTTCCTTTTGGTCGGTCGACGGCCTTGGCCATGGCCGGCGACCGACCGACGAGGGCCGGTGGCCTCGCCCGGCCACGGCGGGGGCTCGCCCTGCCGGTGGCTGGGTGAGTTCGGCCTCACCAGCAGGCGCGAGGTCGGCCTTGCCTTGGCAGCGAAGCCGAGCCTTGCCAGGGGCCAGCGACGCTGCAGTAAGGTCGCCGACCCTCGACAGCTGGTCGCCGACCATGGCCGAGGCTGGCGACCGGCCAAAGAAAAAAGAAGAAGAAAAATGAGGAAAAAAAAAGCGTTTTTCAGAATTGTTCCTAAGAACAAGAAACAAGTTTTTTCTGCTTCTTGTTTCTGTTCCAAATCTGTTCCCGGCCAAATTTTTTTTTTTTTTTTGTTCCCTAGAACAAAAGAACAAAAATTTGTGTTCCGGGGAACAGAAGCAGATTTAAACAAACAAGGCCTTATCTTTTGAAACTTTCTTAGGCAATAAAGCCACCTTTGATCAAATAGGCAGGCAAAAGGGGTAGAAAACAGACTTAGATCACCCCAAAAATGACATTAGCATTGTTGATAGGAATATAGGAAACATCGATACGTTGAGTGCAGTAGGATTCTTATAATAGGTTGTGGACAAATGGTCTACTCAGATTCCCGTAAATGTTGTGACATCCTCTGACTAGGAGGCACCTTAGTTCATCTAATCGGCAATGGCTCAGAAACATGCAAAAAGTCCAGGCGAGCAGGGTTGAGGAATTTGTAAATTCACCTGTGTGAATAATACATTAAGGGAAATAAATGTCAAGAAAGCGGTTGAATTGAGCTTACAAACATAAGGATTCGTAGCTGCATCTCCAATGGAATCTCCAAGGAGAACAACTAGCAGATTCACCAGAACTCACACACCCATGACTCAGAATCTCAAAACTCGAAGAACTCTTAAGTTTTTCTTTTAGCTTCGGCAGTTGCATCACATTGAGTTCTTCATCAAGAGACACTTGCAACTTGGCCGACATGATGGCAAAATGAAAAGGCTGGTTGCCAACTCCCAGTATATCTTTCTTTCCTAATGATCTTTTCTTTTTTTATCAGGCAAAAGAGACACGCAATGGAAACATCAGCACACCAGAATCTGAATTTATTTATTCCGAGTGCTGTATTTATTTTAATTGGAGGCACCTCCAAGGGGGAGTTTAGTCAATCAGTACCAAGTCACAAAATCCCACTAATCAAGACAAGAAGATGAGCACCGAAACATAAGTTGAAGATGAAGGAGAAAAGGTAGAGAAAAGGACAAGTTGACGAACGAAGGAACCCGTACACACCGATACTGATGGCCTCCATGACAATAGCCAGCAAAGTCAACGACCATCTGGTCGTTTTCGAAAAAATATTCTATTGGATTGGGCCAAAATGAAGAAATAAATGCATACATTGCTCGAAACATGCAAAGACAGGGACATAACAGAGATTGGATAGGGGAGGAGGAAGACCAAGTTGCCAAGTTTTGCTCCCACCAACTACAATCAAGTCATAATATAAGAAAATTTTATTTTAAGTGGAGACTCTAGAGCAGTCCTCATCTCCAAGCATAATATTCAATGCAAAGTGGAACTTCATAATGGATAGCTATTAAGTCAATAACAACATACTGAATGAAGAGTCATTATATAGATAAGTGAATCCTTGGCCCACGAGTGTCGGGAAGCAGATGTTCCTTCCCTGAGTCTCCTTTATTGATGTCAAAATGTTCTTCAGCAACCATTGATGGTGTGATACACCACCAAAAAGACGACCATCACTCCTGCCCATATCTTTATGCCGACCTCTAAATTGTTTGCCATATCCTTGGGCGTGGTGGCTCTTAGCAGAAGGGCAAAACTGAATGCGTAAGATATTACTGCTGTATACAGCAGTGATCTCGTAATCACCATGAAAAATGGTCTCCTTGATGGGAGACCACTTAGAATGAGAAAGACAATGCTAAAGGAAGAAACAAAGACCGTCGTAATGACCTCAGAGAAACTAGTATCGCGTTGCCAAAGGACGCTTGGACGAATCATACTCAATTTGCTGCAAACATGCCAAGCAATGCGGCGACGAGCATGAAAACACTCTCGTCGCTCCCGAGCCATTCATATTCCTCATTGAACTTCTCAGAATCTCCAGGTGAGGTCCTCGTCTTCATGGCTTCCATTGCCGTCCTCCAGAGAGCTCCAGAGAGCTTGAACGTCCCCGAGAGAGAGAGAGAGAGAGAGAGAGAGAGAGAGGAAAGAGGATGGGGAGGGAGAGAGAAAAGACGAGATTTAGCAGCAGTAAATCAAGGAATGACAACCATCTCCGCACTCTTTGTATTTTGAGAAATAATCGCATAACCATGTAATAGTATCGCTGTTGAATGTTGACCACAAATTTTATGAATGGCAAAACAAATATAAAAATCATGAGGAGACCCATTCAACTGTGATACCGTTATACGTTTATGCTAGAGATCTCTTTTATTTTTGTGGGTGAAGGGGCACATGGTGTAGAAACTATATAGAAACTCATTTTCTTTGGTCTCATAAAAAAATGTCTCTGAAATATGAATCTAGCGCATGGAGAACTCGGAAAGAAGGTGGGGGAGTGCAGACCCATAAGATGACAAGAATATCTCTCCAGGGAGGAATTCAAGGAGAAGGGTTGACAAATTTCGGTCTAGCAACTGCATTTATTGGAGCGAACGAGATTGAGATCCGCCGTACTTATTTTCCATGACGAACGGCATCTCTCTCTTTCTTTATTATTTTGATACATCACCGTCTTTCTTCCTTTCTATCATTTTAATAAAAGCCGATCGCACGCCCCGAACGCCGGATTACAATGAACGAAGTCCCGTGCACCGGATCCATCAAAGATTTCACCTTTCTTAAATGCCTCGTGCTGTGTTCCCCTTTGAATACTACGCTTCCCAACTCCTAGTCCTTGCTTGCTCTCACTCCCTCGCACTGTCACTTCACTTTCTCTCGTTTCTGTCAGAAGGAGAAGAGAAGAGAAGAGAAGGAGAGAGATTCTTACCGATCGAGACGGCGATGGGAGCTGGGGACAGTCCGAAGAAGCGGTCCCACTACCACCCCCGCCGTCTCCGAGGGCGGCCGCGTTCAAGTTCAAGCTCAGGATGGCGGCGCTCGTCCTCCTCACCAACCTCCTCACCTTCAACTTCCTCGCCTCGGGACCTCCCCATCGCCTGGGACACCTCCCTCCTGGCCCACCTCAACTCCACCCGCGCCCAGCTCGCCGCCACCCACTCCCGCGTCTCCGACCTGCACCGCCAGCTCGCCTCCTCCGACTCCCTCGTCGAGGCCCTCCTCGCCGAGCTCGCCCGCTCCCGCGGCCGCCCTCACGACGGTGATGATCTCCCGGACGAGGTGAAGCTGGCCGTGGCCCCGCACAAGCTCCCGCTCGGCTACTCTCCGAGGATGGGGTTCGACATGCTGCACCCGCCGGTGGGGGTCGCGTGCCTGAGGTTCAAGGAGGAGCTGGCCCAGTACAACATTACTTCTTGTTGCATCGCTTCTTTGAGCTTAGACGTCACCACAACATTACTTCTTGTTGCCTCATCAGTCATCTGGGGTAGGCAAGGCGTACGACAGGGGTTCGACCGTACGCTCTGAGGAGTTTTACTCTGCTGAAATTTTGCCAATTCATCAGTAGCGAAGGATTGAAGCGCCCTTCGTTTCCGTCCAAAAGCTCATGACCATTGTTGTCTGGATTTGTTTCAAAGGCTTATGGCTCATATAGTGACCAGGTGTGAGATATTTGTAAGTTACCATGGAAAACAAGCTGTCCAACACGTTAGTAAATGGGATAAGAAAATAAAATTGAACACCGGACTTATGTCGTTCGATCAATCTAACCAACATTGTAGGAGAGAAGCATGAGAGTCTACTATAATCAAGCAGTATGACTGGATTGCCATTCCACTTAGTATATCTCAACACTAATTACATCAAAAAATCTTTTAAGGTATTTAGCCAGCCTCGCATAATTTCGGAGGAAACTTTCCTCCAATCTTGCAGAAGAACGCATTAAATAGTCAGCACAAGTGTACCTTGGCGAATAAAGCCAGAATTTCTCTTGGATGCCATTCCCGTTTGTATTTTCCACTTGATGTAATCCACCCCTTTTTTACACACTCAGGGCGCGAAGGCCCACTCTGCAACATATACCATCTGACGAGACAAGAGAGGAATATTTATAATATAAAACAAGCAAAGTCCTTGGTCAAAGTCAGAGCCCAATTTGCTAGTTTCAAGTCCTCTTCCTTCCCACGCTCAAAAAGTCCAACATCACCTTCGGCTCCAACGTGCACAAGGATCCTTACTTAAATAGCTCAACAAATATCCATCTTGATTTGATGTTTAAACTAAATCCCAAACACATCATTAAAGCTTGATATCACTGTTGTTGCTACTTTCTTACGGCCCCTCAAGAGCTTTTGCCATGGTCATGGACCTTATCGAATGCAAACTCCACTTGCACCTTTACTCACTCTACAAGAATTTTTGGACACAATTACCTCTATCACAAATAAAGCACTACATCCATATTCCTCAGATAATCAAACATGCGTCTTATGATACTCGACAACTATACCAACCATTGGAGTTACAACCTCCATCTTGCTACAGGTAGACTTGTCAAACAGGTGGGTTAAGTCAGCTCAAATGAATCTATTTTTATACAATACAAATCTAGTAATTTATATTCGATCCGACTCATATCCAACCTATACTTGACTTGCCCCATATATTTAACCAAATCTACAAAAGATAATATCTAAATTGAGATAAAAGTGCGAAGTGAAGTGAACAAGCAAGAGATCGAGTAAGGGGGATAAGAATTGAAAATAGAGTCATGGAAGTGGATTGGATCTAAACAAGTTATAAACCTATTTATAACTCATTTAAGACTCATATTATATTTACACCCATTTATGATCAATTTGCTTAATATAACCAACTCATTTAACTCCCATGCACGTCAAGAAATGGGTCAATGACCCATTTTGACAGGCCTAACTATAAGCACCAAGAAGTACCCACTAACGCCATCTTGAGCTGAACTGCCTAGATTGACAGAAAAACGTAGAGTCCGAAGGCTTTTGAGCCTCAATGTTTGGGCAAGGGCCCGGGAGGCAAGAGAGATCACCGAGTGTAAATTCATGGAGGCCCAAGGCCAGCTAATGTTCCTCAAAAGTCCAAACCCCAAAATATACGCCCACTCCAATGTATTTGGACCGATTCTTAGAAGGGGATTGAAGAAAACCACTCATACTAATGATATGTTCCATTCAAAGAACAAAAACAACTTAGAATCTTTCTCCCTTAATTCAGAAGCCGCACCTCCTTCTACATCACAATAACACGCACACAGGTCCACGACATGGACAACAAAATCAAGCATTTCGTGCGATATTAGTATATTTTTTTACGTCAAGAAGGAAAACTATTATGTGACTTGTCAATAGAGGGGGCTCAATCAGGACCCACATGACCGATCAATGGTGCCAGATGATCAACAATCGATGATCGAGCAAATTTTCGGTGGAGTAGATGAGGAAGGGCTTCATAGGAAAGGGGCCTGTTTAAAGTAGTCACATACATTGTAGGCATCCATAGTCTTTTGCGCCTGGAGAGGATTCCCGTTTGCTTTGGTTTGACTTTGCCACTCTCTCGTCTTGATAGACTATCCTTGCTTGACTTGTAAGCTTCTAATTTCAAGTATTTCTCCACGATAAAGTGATCACAACATAGCGTAACAAATGCAAAAGTCCCACCTTTGATTTCTGGTGTATGGGATGTTTTCACGGTTTCAACCGCTTTCATGCTTCACGCAAAGAGAGAAGAAGTGGAAACCATGATTATTTAATGCACTAATCTCAAAGGTTGTTTCAAATTTATAGGTGAAAGCAGTCAAAACCTGTCTTCCGAATTTCTCCTACTTCCTCCACAGCAAAGATGACTATAATATGCATAAGATTTTCATTGCTCGCTTTCTTAAGGTGATTTGATTCAACCACAAAGGTTCAAGAGTTCTCTAAACCCGAGGTTCATAGCGTATTAAATCATAGAATATGTTTCATGCTTTAGCCTTGTGTGAGCACGAATGGTACCATGGAATTTTAGTAACCGGAAGCATCCTAGCTGAAGAACAATAGACGACTTTGACATAACAATCGTTTGATGTAAAGTAAGAAAACATTTCTTTCTTTTTTAGATGACGAATTCGGTTATGGAAATAAGCAAAATAATTAGTAGGTGGGACCAATTTCGACAATAAATTTTAACTTCTCGATGTAAATATTTCTATCTAGGATCACTATTGCTTCTAACCGATTCTACAAACCGATATTTTTAACTTACGTATTGGTCCATATATGCAATATTAGTCACCCTCTTCCAAAAGAAATATTTAACTTCAACTTGCTAAGATTTCAAACCCAAATTAAAGACTCAAATTTGGTCAACACAATTGATTTGTGGTTGAGTTTGTTCAAATGCCAGAAGATCCTTGCACAAGTTAGGTTTCTTTGACTCCATTATCTTGTCACAAATTTATTTGAGGGCGCCTCCAAAAGTGATCAAGGAAGAACACATAAAAATGAAATTATATGGATTGGTAATTGGATCTTTTTTGTAAAAATGCAAACCCACTACCCACATTAACAATTTGGTAACTGAAGGTAAATGGAATAGGAGAGAATAACTGAATGTAAATGGAAAAGGAGAGAAGTAACATGTATAGAAAATCATTAACAACTTGGATGAGAATTTTGTGACTCGACCAATCTCACTGATCAAGTCTGGTCTTCATTTGACAACTTGATCTATCTTTTTATCTAAAATATTATTACAAATCTTCTCTAAGTGTTGTGTTTCCCTAAAACTTGCCACATAAGATTACAGATCGCTAAAATGCGTCTCTCCCCATTATTTATTATTTATTTTTAAAAAAAAAGGTCTTAGTGCTTTTCTCATAAAAGTAGCTGCTACCTAGACATGCATTGCATTATGCCCATGCCATTATTGCTCATTTAGCCAATATCATAAGGCTATTACTATTACATGGGCTTTCGTGATGGACATTTAAGAGTCCCCAACATCAATCATTGACCCATAAAAAACCCATACTTATTTTTTTTTTTTTAACCGATAATTACGTTAAATGTTTTTCTCTACGATCTCGAAGTACACGTTTCTATTTTCTATTTTGGCAGTTCGATTAGTATGTTTGGTTGATTTTGTCATAATTATCTAAGCATTATTGGGGGAGTAAGACGAAGGAAAACTCAATTTTTTTAAAAGTTAATTTAAGTGATTTCAAGATGTAATACAAAGACTCGAAAATCCATTTTCTTTCCTCGTTGAAAACATCGTCAATTTTACCCGACAATATAGAAGGATGATGAAGATGCATGCTAGCATAGTTTCGACTTTCGATGGGCTCTATGGCTCATCTAACTCTTACTATTCTCTATCAATAGTTTTGCAGGGCTATCATTGTCTGTCCTAGGGGTGTGCAACCAAACTGGTTTTACTTGGGAGTCAGACCAAATTGTCCAAAAAATAGGTTTGAGAATTGGTTCCCGTTGGAACTAATCTGGGATTCCAAATTTTTTGAACTGGTTGTGACCGGTTTAGAAATAGGTTCCAAGTGAATAACCACTAGGGAAGTAGACCGACTTACCCTATTTTGAAACTGGTTTCAAAACTAGTTTTATAAGTTAACTAACCAAAATTTTAATTTCATTTTCCCCTAAATTTTAGTCTCAGCACTCTTTCGTCGTTTGTCCATCCTCAAAACTTCCCATAGGTCTTTCTTCTTACCTTAAACTTTTGTGGATGAATGGGAAATAGAGTTTTAACATTTATGTTTTATGTTATATGTTTGAACTTTTTTATTGTTTATAATTGTATGTGATTGCATACATGTCTTATGGATTGTTGTTTTTGGCGGATTAGGATTTCTGTTGTTTTTTTTTTTTTACTTTGAATTGTTTCATTACTATGGCCTCATATGATTTTGCTGTAAAAAATGAACTAAAAAAAGAAGAAGATAAAATAGGTTCTCAAATAGACTCTGAAACTGGGCCCAAAAACTGGGCAAGTTCCATAATTGATTCCAAGTGAATATGGTAGGCTCTAAAATCTGAAAGTTGGGAATTGATTAAAACATGGTAGGTTTTAGGTTTCAACACTGGAACCTCATCACTCTTGAACTAATCACCCCTAGTTTGTCCTATTTTGTGATTGTGAACTTGATCAATGCATTGGGCTGACTCCTTTGTATTCACGTGTTTGAACCTTCACGAGTCCTGGCTACGAAAGAGGTTGGTACAAATGCCCAAATACCGGAAAAGTCGGCTTCTCATGTATTCTTTAATTGCTTCTCCAGAGAAGACGCATGTGGAGTTGCACTTTGCAGGGTAAAAAGCCAAAGGATGGTGGTAAAAGAACACTCGGATTCCCGTGGATTATTGGAGAAGAAGCTACCACTGCGTGGAGATTGAGTGCAAATCGGATTGGAAATTCTAAGAATTGGTTGGCATTCTTTGTAACGACGTACGTACTAGAGAGGTCAACATCTATTTGCACTTCTCGAGACGGTCTCTCTCTTCTTCTTCTTCTTCTTTTTTTTTTTATGGCTAAGTTCCAAGTCTAAGGCTGCCTACCGTTCATGTCCTGTTTGGCTGAAAAATGTCGGCTCTTTGAAGTGTACATATATATATTTTTTAGGGGAAACTGCACTTCGGGCGTTGAAGTTGAAAAGTTCAGTGAGTTGAAGATAAATGTCCATGCTTATTCACTTATTACTTATTAGACTACCGATACCTACTATAGGGAACTTAGAAATGTACATATGGTGTATTCATCAATGATCATCGCTGGGTCATTCGATTATGTTCGTTTTGATTGGAATGGAAATGCAGGATGTACTAAAAGTTTCCATTAATACATGGTACGAGGAAGGAATTGTGACAAGTTGACAGAGCATGGGACACCAGAAGCCATAAGTGGCAAAAGTGAAATCTACCCTAACCTTCATAAAAGGCCATGTTCCTGTCCAGTATCGAACCACACCAGAAGGAACTGAGAGGAGTTCCTCATCCTACGCAAGGCTCCCCCCGTCCGAAGAAAGTTACCAAATTCGGAAGCCATTTTGCGTTTTTGGAAGGAATAGAAATGAAGGGCGAAAGCATGTTGCAGTTGTTTGGAGAGGAAGTAACCTCTCCTCCTGGTAGCATAGGCCACATTGAAGAACGCCCGAAATGGCAAATCGCATAAATAAATTTCACAATGCTAGCGCCATATCAATACAGTTTTCAGATTAAAGAGACATAACCAGGAAATTAAGGCAAGACAAGATTTTAGATTCATTTACTATTCAGGAATTTAATGGAATCAAAGATCAACTTAAATGGATAATTATTATATAGATAGGTGAATCAGGTGATGCTGACGGCTGGGCAGCACATCTTCCTTGCCGGTGAGACTCATTTTTTGAAAATGGTGTTTGGCAGCCATTCCATTGAATGATACACCACCAAGAACACGATCACCACTCCCACCCATATCTTCATCCAGCATTCTATATTATCGGCCAAATACTCCGGTGCGGTGGCTCTTACCACATGGACATAAGCGAAGGCCGAAGATATAGTGGCTACATAGAGTAGCACCTTTGTTGTAAAGAGAAAGATTGCGCGCCTCGAAGGGAGGCCTGTTAGCAGCAATAACACGGCGCTAAAGGAAGGAAGAAAAATCGTCCTGGTAACCGGGAAGGTGGAAATTATGGCAAATTGTGGATCGAGGCCGACCTTGAATGAAACTGCGGCGAACACCACTCCTATGAGCATCAGTGGTCTATGTTCTCCAGTGAGCCAACCGCTTGTCCTCATGGCTTCCATTTCCGTCCTCTAGAAAGCTTGAACGTTGCCGAGAGAGAGAGAGAGAGAGAGAGAGAGAGGGGAAAGAGGATGGGGAGGGAGAGTGAAAAGACGAGAGTTAGCAGCGGTAAATCGAGGAATGACGACTGATCAATCCCACAAAATCCGTTCTCTATCTCATATTTTGAGAAATAATCATATAACCACGTGTAATAGTATCACATTTGAATGTTGACAATAAATTTTATGAATGGCAAAATAAATATAAAAATCATGAGGAGACCTATTCAACTATGGTACCGTTATACGGTTATGCTAGAGATCTCTTTTTTTTTTTGGGTGAAGGGGCCGAACGAAATGCAACATGGTGTAGAAACTATTTAGAAACTTAGGGCATGCATGTTTGTGTTTCTTTTTTTTTTGTTTATGAACAAATTTAAGAACAGAAACGCGTTTGTTTGTGTTTTTATTCAAAATCTATTTTGTTCCGGGAACAAAATTAGAACAGAAATAAGAAACAAAAACAGAAATAAGAAACAAAAAAAGTTGTTTTTTTGTTCCAGAAACACTTTTGAAGAACAAATTTTCTCTTTCATTTTTTTTTTCTTCTATTTTTTTCTTTTTTTTCTTTGGCCGGTCGCCGACCCTTGGCGAGGCTCGGCCTCGCTGGATCTGGGCAAGCTCGAGCTTGCCTAGCCAAGGCGAGGCTGCCCGACCCTTGTCGAGAAGAAAAAAAGAAAAAAAAATATTAAAAATTAAAAGAAACAAAAAAATAAACGTGTTTCTATTCATTTTTTATTCGGAATAAATTTACAATATGCGTCTTTTTGATCAAAATTTGTTCTCCGGAATGAAATAGTCCTGAAACACATTTTAAAAAGAAACACAAACAAACGTGCCCTTATTTTCTTTGATCTCGTAAAAAAAAATGTCTCTAAGGCTGCGTTCGTTTCACGGAAAAAAAACTTCCAGGAAAATGTTTTTAGGATTTTCCGGTGTTTGTTTCACGGAAAATCAACTACCTAAGGAAAATATTTTCCATCAACAGTAAAAATTACCTTCAAAGCTAAGGAAAATGTTTTCCACTTCTGAAAAGTGGAAAACATTTTCCACAACTTCTTTCGCCTTATATCTTTTCTTTTCTTTTCATCTTTCTTCCTTAGCTTGGTTGGTGGCCGGCCCCGACGGGCCGGCTGGCGACGGCGACCGGCCGCGGTCGCGAGCCGCCTGAGCTCCGCCGGTCGGCGAGGCTCCGCCTAGCCCGACCGTGGAAGCCCCGGCCGCCCGAGCTCGGCGAGCTCGGGCCTCGCCGCCTGGGGCGAAGCTCTAGCCTCGCCGATCCGGCAAGCCGGGCGAGGCTCGGGCCTCGCCCCCGAGCTCGCCAGAGGTCCGGCGAGCCACGAGCTCACGGATCCGGCGCAAAAGCTCGGGCTTGCTTGGATCGGGAGCCCGAGCTCCGCCGCGATCCGGCAGCTCGCGGCTCGCCGAGCCCGACAAACCTCCAGCAAGCTTGGGCCGAGATCGGCCCGAGCCTCGAGCTCACCGGATCTAGCGATCGGATCTTGGTCGGCCGCCGGCATCGGCCACCATCGGCGGGCGTGCGGCGGCGGAGGAAGGAGGAAGAAGGAGGAAGGAGGAAGGAGGAAGGAGAAGGAAAATAAAAGGAAAAAAAGAAAAAGAAAAAGAAAGAAAAAAATAAATGAATGGTGGAAATAATAAAAAATTTTATTTTTTAAAAATACAAATATTTTTGGTCAATTAAAAATATTAAAATTTAATTTTTTGATAATTTTTCTAAACAATTAAATTAGTTAACGAGAAAATGTTTTCCACTCAAAATTTAAATTTCAGCCGAACACCGGAAAATATAACCATTTTCCTGAAAATGACTTCAGGAAAATGTTTTCCGGAGATGGCCTATTTTCTCGTGAAACGAACGCAGTATAAATATGAATCTAGTGCATGGAGAACTCGGAAAGGAGGTGGGGGAGTGCTGACCCATAAGATGACAAGAGTATCTCTCCAGGGAAGAATTGAAGGAGGAAGGGTTGACAAATTTGGGTCTAGCAAACTGCATTTATTGGAGAGAACGAGATTGAGATCCGCCGTACTTATTTTCCATGACGAACCGCATCTCTTTTCTTTCTTTATTATTTGGATACATCACCGTCTTTCTTCCTTTCCATCATTTTAATAAAAGCCGATCGCACGCCCCGAACGCCGGATCACAATGAACGAAGTCCCGTCGTGCACCGGATCCATCAAAGATTTCCCCTTTCTTAAATGCCTCGTGCTGTGTTCCCCTTTTGAATACTACCTTTCCCAACTCCTAGTCCTTGTGCTTGCTCTCACTCCCTCGCACTGTCACTTCACTTCCTCTCGTTTCTGTCAGAAGGAGAAGAGAAGAGAAGAGAAGAGAAGGAGAGAGATTCGTACCGATCGGGACGGCGATGGGAGCTGCGGACAGTCCGAAGAAGCAGTCCCACTACCACCCGCCGTCGTCTCCGAGGGCGGCCGCGTTCAAGTTCAAGCTCAAGATGGCGGCGCTCCTCCTCCTCACCAACCTCCTCACCTTCTACTTCCTCGCCTCCGGACCTTCTCGCCTCGACCTCGGCCGCCTCTCCCTCCCCATCGCCTGGGACACCTCCCTCCTGGCCCACCTCAACTCCACCCGCGCCCACCTCGCCGACACCCACTCCCGCGTCTCCGACCTCCACCGCCAGCTCGCCTCCTCCGACTCCCTCGTCAAGGCCCTCCTCGCCGAGCTCGCCCGCTCCCGCGGCCGCCCTCAAGACGGTGGTGATCTCCCGGACGAGGTGAAGCTGGCCGTGGCCCCGCACAAGCTCCCGCTCGGCTACTCTCCGAGGATGGGGTCCGACATGCTGCACCCGCCGGTGGGGGTCGCGTGCCTGAGGTTCAAGGAGGAGCTGGCCCAGTACATGTCGTACGAGGTCGGGGGCGAGTGTCCCGTGGACGACGTGTTCGCGCAGCGATTCTTGCTGAAGGGGTGCGAGCCGCTCCCGCGGCGGCGATGCCATCCGAAGTCTCGGGCCAAGTACGTGGAGCCGACCCCGTTCCCGCAGTCCCTGTGGACGACGCCGCACGACTCGAGCGTCGTGTGGGACGCGTACACGTGCAAGAGCTACAAGTGCCTCGTCGACCGCAACAAGCAGCCCGGCTACTTCGACTGCAAGGACTGCTTCGACCTGGAAGGTCGAGAGAAGCACCGCTGGATGTACGACAACGGCATCCTCGACTACGGGATCGACCAGGTCCTGGCCACCAGGCCACGAGGGACGGTGCGCATCGGGCTGGACATCGGGGGCGGGAGCGGGACGTTCGCGGCCAGGATGAGGGAGCGCAACGTGACCATCGTGACCACCACGATGAACCTGGACGGCCCGTTCAACAGCTTCATCGCGTCCCGAGGGCTCATCTCGATGCACATGAGCGTGTCCCAGAGGCTGCCCTTCTTCGAGAACACGCTGGACATAGTGCACTCGATGCACGTGCTGAGCAACTGGATCCCGGACACGATGCTGGAGTTCACGCTGTACGATATTTACCGGGTGCTGAGGCCGGGCGGGCTGTTCTGGCTCGACCACTTCTTCTGCGAAGGCCCGCAGCTGAACGGGACGTACGTGCCGATGATGGAGCGGGTCGGGTTCAAGAAGCTGAGGTGGAACGCCGGGAGGAAGGTCGACCGGGGGCCGCAGAAGAACGAGTGGTACTTCTCCGCCCTCTTGGAGAAGCCGATGACATGAGTTTTTATGCTTTTACACAGTCCTCATAGATCGACTTGCTTCCTTTGTTGCATTTCTTCCTTGAGCTTAGATGTCACCAGAACTTTACTTCTTGTATCATCATCTGGGGTTGGCAAGGCGTACGACACAGGTTCGATCGTACGCTCCGAGGAGTTTTACCCCCCTGAAATTTTGCAAATTCATTATTAGCAAAGGATTGAAGTGCACGAATTACTTCATATGCTTCCATTCAAAAGCTCATGACTGCTGTTGTCTGGATTTGTTACTTGAAGTGCCCGAACTACTTTATAGTATCGAGCCTCGCATAATTTCGTACAAAACTTCTTTCAAGAATACATGAAATTCTCAGCACAAGAATACCGATGCCATTTTCGATGATGGCATTTTCCACTTAATGAAATCCACCCCTTCTTTACATGCTCAGGGCACGAAGACCCACTCTGCAACATTTGCCATCTGATGAGACGAGAGAGGAATATTTATAATATAAAACAAGCAAAGCCCTTGGTCAAAGTCAGATCCCGATTTCCTAGTTTCATGCCCCCTTCCTTCTCACGCTCAAAAAGTTCAACACCACCTTGGGCACCAACGTGCACATGTTCCTTACTTAAATAGCTTAACAAATATCCATCTTGGCTTGATGTATAAGTTAAATCACAATCACATCATTAAAGCTTGATATCAATGTTGCTGCTACTGTCTTACAGCCTCTCAAGAGCTCTTGCCATGGTCGTCAACCTTATCAAATGCGAACTCCACTTGCATCTTTACTAATTCTACAAGAATTTTTGGACACAATTATTTCTACCACAAATAAAACACTACATCCATATCTGTTAAAAGATCAAACATGCGTCTTATGAAACTCAACAACTATATCAACCATTGGATTTACATTTTCATGCAATACAAATTGAGTAATCTATATTCCACCTGACTCATATTCAATCTGATTTATATTATTAAAACACTTTAATATTTAACCTAATCGTTGAAATATAATATCCAAATTGAGATGAAAATATGGAAAGAGCAAATGCGAGATGGAGAAAATGGGATAAGAAATGAAAAGAGTCATAGAACTAGAGTGAGTTTAAATAAATTGTAAATTTGTATATGACTCATTTAACATTCATATTATGTTTAAACCAATTTATGACTCATTTACTTGATATAACTAACTAATTTATGACTTAATTAACACTTGTATAAGTTAAAAAATGGGTCAATAACCTACTTTGATGGGTCTAGCTACAAGCGCCAGGAGGTACCCGCTAGCTCCATCTCGAGCTGAACCGCATAGATTGATAGAAACATATGGAGTCCGAAGGCTTTTGAGTCCCAATGTCTGGGCAAGGGCCCAAAAGGCAGGAGAGATTACTAAGTGTAGATTCATGGAGGCCCAAGGCCAGCTAGTGTTCCTCAAAAGTCCAAACCCCAAAATATACGCTCAACTCCAATGCATTTGGACCGATTCTGGCCCCATTTGGTTCGGCTTTGGGAATGAGCTTTGGACAACAAAATCAAGAATTTCGTGAGATTTTATGTCAAGAAAGAAAACCGTTGTGTGAATTGTCAATAGAGGGAGGCTTGATTGGGACCGACATGACTGATCGATGGTGCGGGACAATCAACAACCAATGATGGATCGAATTTTCGATGGAGTAGATGAGGAAGTGCTTCATAGGAAAGGGGCTGTTTAAAGTGCTGCATACATTTGATGGGAGAACGGTAATAATTCGAACAATATCGAATCAACGCAGCGGAATAAAATAATCTCCCATCTTGTGTAAACCTAATAGGAATCGATATAGTAGAGTAAAATAAATACCAAGCACGCGAACACAAGACAATTTTTTTACGTGGAAAACCTCCTCGATGTGAGGAGATAAAAAAAACCACGGGACTGGAGTCCACCCGAAAATCTTCACTATCAATAAAATTGTTCTTCTCTAGCAAATACTAGAGGTACATAGCAGCAAACATCTCAAGAACATAATTCTTGGCAATACACATGAACTTCACAAGAGATCTAGGATAAATCTGACCAAAAACATAGGTTTTGATCAATCCACGAAAAACCTGATGTATGGAGCTTCAAACGAAAATCAAACCGTTCAGATTCGAGAAAATTGCGCCACAAACATGCTGACAAAATTTCAGCTCAATCGGACCACGAATCAACCTCCGACGCCAGCTTGATGTAAATCAAATATTGCCAAAAACCCCAGATTTTCTGCTTTCTCTTTTTCTCTT
Organism: Eucalyptus globulus; assembly: GCA_014182545.1. NCBI lineage: Eukaryota > Viridiplantae > Streptophyta > Magnoliopsida > Myrtales > Myrtaceae > Eucalyptus > Eucalyptus globulus. The sequence continues at coordinate 734,435 of CM024723.1, read as the reverse complement.
GTTTTTATTTCCTTTTCTGCTGCTACCTCTTTATATATAGATAGTGAAAACCCTATTTCCTCATCTAACTTATTATATGGGCTCAAGCCCTTTTTGCCAGAACTCATTCGCTTGAAACCTCCACATAGGAGTGAACCCAGCTAACAACATTGTGGGCATCCATAATCTTTTGCAACTGGGAAGGATTCTCGTTTGATTGGGTTTGACTTTGCCACACCCTCGTCTTGGTTGACTATCCTTGCTTGACTTTGTAAGCTTCTAATTTCAATTATTTATCCACAATAAAGTGATCACAACATAGCGTAACAAATGCAAAAGTCCCCATCTTCGATTTCTTATGTAGGGGATGTTTTCGCAGCTTCAACCGCTTCCATGCTTCACGCAAAGAGAGAAGAACCGGAAACCACAATTATTTAATGCACTAATCTCAAAGTTGTTTCGAATTTAAAGGTGGAAGCAGTCAAAACCTGTCTTCCATATTTCTCCTACTTCCTCCATAGCAAAGATGACTATAATATGTACAAAATTTTCATTACTCACTTTCATAAGGTGATTTGGTTCGACCACAAAAATTCGAGAGTTATCTAAACCCGAAATTTGTAGTGTATTAAATCGTGCAATTGGGATTTTAAGAATATATCTCAAGCTTTTACCTTGTGTGAGCAAAAGTTATACTGTTAGAGATATATTTAGTATATTCAATGATTCAGTATATTAGTATGTAATTATGTATTTTAATAATCAAAAGCAGTCGAGCCTAACTGGAGAAGAACGATAAACAACTTTTAACAGTCAAAAGTAAGAAAACTTTCTTTTTAGATGACAAAATCGGTTATGCGAAATAAGCAAAATAATTGGTTGGGGGAACCAATTTCGGAAAATAAACTTCTCGATGTAAATATTTCCATCTGGAGTCATTCTTACTTTTAACTGATTCTATGAACCGTATATTCAACTTCGACTTGCTAAGATGTCAAACCCGAATTGAAGACTCAAATTTGGTCAACACAATTGGCTTGAGGTCGAGTTTTTCGAATGCTAAAACTTGAAGATCCTTGCAAAAGTAGCTTTCTTTGACTTCATTATCTTATCACAAATTTATTTGAGGGCACGCCTCTAAAGCTGACTAGGGAAGAACATATAAAAACGTAATTATAAAAATTGGTAATTGGATCTTTTGCTAAAATGCAAACCCAATACACACATTGACAATTTGGTAATCGAATATATATGGAAGAGAAGAGAAGTAACAATCCACTAGAATAATTTAAAATGAAAAAAAAAAATTCATGGAAAATAATCGAAAAAGATATGGTTTCCAGAGCATCCCATATTCTAAACTTCTTTTTAGCGAATTTGGGTAAGCAATTCCCTTCTTAGGTTTGGTTTGTCATATTATTACAGAGTCTTCTCTAAGTGTTGCCTTAAAACTTGCCACCTAAGATTATAGATTGCTAAAATGGGTCTCTACCCATTATTAGAAAAAAACAGGATTTTCCCATTTAAATAGCTGCTGCCTAAACATGCATTGCATTATGTTCATACAATTAATATTCATTTAGTCATATTACAAGGCTATTACTATTTCATGGACGTTTGTGATGGACATTTAGAATCCCCAACATCAATCATTGAACTATCAAAATCCCAATATTTATTTTGTTTTAAATTTATAGATATGACCAATATTTTTATCTACGATCTCGAATTACATGTTTTTGTTTTGGCAGTTCGATTAGTATATTTCAATGATTTTGTCATAACAATCTAGGCATTATTGGGAGGAGTAAGATGAAGGAAATCTCAATTTTTTTTTTCAAGTTAATTTAGTGATATAGAGATGTAATACTTAGACTCAAAAGTGCATTTCTCTTTTATGTCGAAAATATCGATAATTTTACCTTACGATACAGAACAAGGATGAGGATGCATGCTAGCATAGTTTCGACTTCCGATGCATGCTAGCATTTTTCTTTCTCTGTTGATAGTTTTGCAGGGTTATTCTTTGTTCTATTCTTGTGTTTTGTGGACTTGATCAAAGCACCGCCGACTACTTTGCATTCATGCATTTGGAGTGCACCTTCACGGGTCCTGCCTACCAAAGAGTTTGGTACAAATGCACAAGTACCGGAAAGTTGGCTTCTCATGTCTTCTTTAATTGCGCTCTCCGGCGGAGACGCATGTGGAGTTGGACTTTGCAGAGCAAGAGGCCAAAGGATGGTTGCAATAGAATACTCAAATGCCCGTGGACTATTGGAGAAGAAGCTTCCCCTGCGTGGAGATTGAGTACAAATCGGATTGGAAATTCTAAGCATGGGTTGGCATCATTTGGAACGACGTACCTGAGGAGTCAGCATCTGTTTGCACTTCTCGAGACAGTTTTTATTTTTTCAAATTTATGGTGAAATTCCAAGTCAAAGATCGCCTACTGTTTATTTCCCGGTTGGCTCGAGACTATTGGCGCTTTGAAGTTTTCATATTTTTTGGGGAAACTGCAACTTGGGCATTTAAGTTGAAAAGTTTAGTGGGGTTGAAGTTAAATGTCCATGTTCATTTACTTATTACCGATGAGACTACCGATATTCGAGGACTTAGAAATGTACGGTGCGTTCATCAACCGTCGTCGGTCTTTCGATTATTTTTCTTTTTGATTCGGAATGGAAACGTAGGATGTACTAAAAGTTTCCATTAATACATGGTACAAGGAAAGAATTGTGACAAGATCACAGAGCATGGGCCACCGGAAGTCATAAGTGGCAAAAGTGAAATCTACCTAACCTCCATAAAAGGACATGTTCCTGTCCAGTATCTAACAACACCAAAAGGAACTGAGAGGAGTTCCTCGTCCTACGCAAAGCTCCCCCCGTTCGAAGAAAGTTACCATATTCGGAAGCCATCTTGCGTAGGTGGAAGGAGCAGAAATGAAGGGTGAAAGCATGTTGCAGTTGTTTGGAGAGGAAGGTAACCTCTCCTGATACCACAGCACAGCCCCCGAAATGGCGGATCGCACATGGTGAATGTGGATAAATCTCATCTGCATGCCGAGTTCATTTCCTTGAACCTCCCAACTCTCTTCTTCCTGTCTCGTCAGAAGCAGAAGCAGAAGCAGCCTTCGCTCGCGGGCAGGAGTCGCGAGACATGGCGAGCGACGAAGACTACGCGAAGAAGCAGGCGAGCCAGATCCGGCAGTCCAGGAAGTTCAAGGCGTTCGTGGTGGCCCTCATCATCGTCGTCAACGTCCTCGCCGTCTACATCTTCACCAGCGGGGGCCGTCTGGGCTGGACCTCAACCAGATATCCCGCTACACCCAGCAGCTCTCCCTGCCGCTCTCCTCCTGCGACACCGCCCCTCTCATCGCCGACCTCAACTTCACCCGCGCCCAGCTCTACTCCACTCACTCCCGCATCGCCGAGCTCCACGAGCACCTCACCTCCGCCAACGCCCTCATCGAATCCCTCCTCACCCAGCTCACCCGCCTCAACGAGCGAGAACGCTCGCCGTCCGACCAAACCAACTACCGCGCCGACCTCTTCAGCGCCACCAATTTGCCGGAGGAGCTGAGGCTGGCCATCGGCCCCCAAAAGCTCCCGCTCGGCAACTCCCCTAGGGTCGGCTCGGACGTGGTGCTCCCGCCCGTGGGAGCCGCCTGCCTCATGTTCAGGAGGAGCTGGCCGAGTACATGTCGTACCAGGTCGGGGCCGAGTGCCCCGTCGACGACGCCCTGTCGCAGAAGCTCATGGTGAAGGGATGCGAGCCTCTCCCTAGGAGGAGATGCCACCCGAAGACTCCGGCCAATTCCGCAGAGCCGATCCCGTTCCCGCAGGCCTGTGGACCACCCCGCCCGACAACAGCATCGCATGGGACGCATACCAGTGCAAGAGCTACCAGTGCCTCATCGACCGGAGGGACAAGCCCGGGGTCTTCGACTGCAAGGACTGTTTCCACCTGGAGGGACGGGAGAAGCACCGGTGGATGTTCGACAACCGCAATCTCGACTACGGGATGGATCAGGTGCTGGCCACCAGGCCGCGGGGCACCATTCGGATTGGCCTAGACATTGGGGGAGGAGCGGGACGTTCGCGGCCAGGATGAGGGAACGGAACGTGACCATCGTCACGACCACGATGAACTACGATGGCCCCTTCAACAACTTCATCGCGTCCAGGGGCCTGCTCTCGATGCACATGACCGTCGCGCAGAGGGTGCCCTTCTTCGAGAACACGCTGGACATAGTGCACTCCATGCACGTCCTGAGCAACTGGATCCCCGACTCGATGCTCGAGTTCACTCTGTACGACATATACCGGGTGCTGAGACCAGGCGGGCTATTCTGGCTCGACCACTTCTTCTGCCTCGGGCCGCAGCTGAACGGGACGTACGTGCCGATGTTCGATCGGGTCGGGTTCAAGAGGGTGAGGTGGAACGTGGGCAGGAAGGTCGATCGCGGAGGGAACGAGTGGTACTTCTCCGCCCTCCTGGAAAAGCCCAGGACTTAGATCAGTTGATCCACTCCACTCAAAACACACGAGCAATCAAATCTTGCTCTCTTTTCCTTGTTCCTTTTTTCCTTAATTCCAAATTTGACTTCTTGTTTCTGTTTACAATAACATCATGCCAAGTACTTTGCGTTCGTTCGTGTCCCCATGTTAGACAAGATTAACGGGACCAATTCATGTAAACAAGAATGTAGCAGAGCGTTTGATTTCATTACTTGTCATTTGATGTAGCATCATAACTCAAGGGGCACTCTGTAGTTCCAGCAAATAAGAGAAAAGTGGTATTGTATTCGCAATTGTAATTAAAGAATATTTCTGGCAAGAAAGTTTCTGCAGATATTTATGAGGGTCAGCTATAAAAAATTGCAAATTGATACCCTGAATTTTTTGTCTTATAAAAAATCTCAAACTTGTGCCTTATGACTCATTTACTCTAAACTAATTTTCGTCTCACTAAAAAAACCCAAAAACTAGTACCCTAATCCAAATCTTTTTTCTGTCCAATATTCTGTTAAAATGTATGTGTCAATACACATGGCAAATGACTACAAGACTAATTTAACATGGAGAACAACAAATGTAACTTGAAAAATCCAACTGTGTTCACATTCATGCATTTTAACGCAGAGTAAATTTGGATCGAAATAACCAGATTAGGATTTTTTATGAGATGAAAATTCATTGGGATGAATGTGTCATGAAGGTACCATTTTGAAATTTTTGTGAAATAAAAATCAGTTTAAGATGAATGTGTTATGGGATGCTGGTTTGAAATTCTTAATGGTATTAACCTTGGTCGAGTTTCTCCATCATAGGTCTCGCCGTACATGTGTGAAATGGTTGAAACGGAGTGTTCATCAAACAAAAGAGAGAAATTAGAAAGGAGTATAATGTGAATGCAGAGCTAGATCTGCACAAAGTCTAATGACTTGGTACTGTATGCATCTGAGGTCAAAGTTTTCTAATTATTGCACATTAATAAGAAAAGATTCTTTCGTTCACAAGTACCAAAGTCACGCCAGGTCAAAGTATAGTGGATGTAAATTTAAGCAATCTAACCAGTCTCAGATGCACAAGATCTAGCTTCGAGTCAACTTTCCTGTGCCTCACATCATCTAATTATGACGGAAAAATAACACTGTAACATCGACACAATAAGATCTCGGAGTCTTGCGCAGTAAGTGCAGTTCGTTTGGAAAGACTCTGAAGTCCCGTCAGATCGAGCCGATCACATGTCAAGGAATGGTGAGTTCTCCCATCGGCCAAACTAAGTGACACATTTTCCAATACATTTCCTGTACTATGATTGATCATTTCCTCCCAATCAATCGAAAAACGAGTCCATACACACTGTCTTCTCCGCGAGAAGAGCTACTGCTTGTACAGGTGGAAGATGAACGATCACTTCCTTCGGAATTCTACTTATACATGGAGGCCAGCAATTTTACAAGATTAAATTCTCGACAGGGTACAAGCATCACAAGACCTGAACATCTGGAAAGAGTTAGTCGTGAACACATGCAAGTTTGGTTTTATTAATGTACACTGAAGCTGATCATGACTGTGATTTGCCTACTGGGGTTCGATCCTTGAAGGTGGGAAACCTCCACTATACTCAAAGAAGTCCTCGTTGCGGTAGGGATGTGTTGCATACCCCTTACTCGCCTCCTCATAACTGGCTGAAGTGGTCGCCGATTCAGCCTTCGGATTCAAACCCGCGAAAACCATGATGTTCTCGATTTCCTTCACCACCTCTCCCATAGTTGGCCTGTCCGCTCCTGATTCTTCCGCACATCTCATTGCTAACTCCACAAACCTCTCGAGACCCTTCAAAGACGTGCCCAATCCGATGGCTGGGTCGAGAATCCCCTGCAGATTGTACAAATCTTTGTCCTTATTTATGAGCACCCTAACTTCTCTCACAATATATCTGCCCCGCTCTATGGGCCTTCTGGCTGTAAGGAGTTCCAGCATCAATACTCCGAAGCTATAGACATCGCTCTTCTCGGTCAGCTGCTGTGTCATGTAGTATTCAGGATCCAAATAGCCCTTCACAAGAATATTGCATGATCGGTTTGTAAAACTCATTATGAAAGCTAAACAAATAATAATGCCTTCAACTCTATGACCCTTTTTCTATTGACTTTGGTAAATTAATTGTCTCTCATATGACGGCGGATATTATCATGATAACCATCCAAACTGAAAAGAACAATTATCTTATATTTTTCTAAAGTAAGACTCCTAACCAAAACCTGAGAAGTGCACTTCTTCTCCAGACAATCACTAGGTTCTCATGAACATGGATTGTTTTAGGAACCAGGAACACATGCAAAAATTTCTGTGTTGCTCGGAAAAGTTTGACCATCTAACGTTACACAAAAGCTCATTACTGACCATTGTTCCTTTGACTTGAGTGGTGACATGACCCCTTTCACCATCTCCCATGGGCTTGGAGAGACCAAAATCAGCAACTTTCGCATTCAAGTGATCATCCAATAGGATGTTGGTTGATTTTATGTCCCTGTGTATGATCGGAGGATTAGCAAGCTCATGAAGATAAGCCAGACCTCGGGCTGCACCAATGGCTACTTTGAGTCTTCTTGCCCAATCCATCCTGATCCCTGACTTTCCTGTAAGTCAAAACTTGTAATTGTGAACACAGACGGTATGAGCGAGGAATTGTTTCTCAGAAACCTAAAATCCGTATGAATGCTTTCTCAACATAAGAAACTCGAGAGGAGATACCTGAGAGACTGTCTTTGAGGGTACCATTTGGAAGGAACTCGTACACTAGCAATTTTCACCTTGCTCAAGACAAAAACCGACAAGGCTGACAAGATTCTTGTGATGGACTCTCGATAGAAGCTCAATCTCATTTTTGAACTCGACCCCACCCTGCATAGATCCCTGCTGTGCTCGTTTTATGGCGACAAAATTTCCAGTGGGAAGAGTACCCCTGTAGACCTGCCACAGCAACAACAAAATTTATAATTCGGCCAGCTTTCAGGACAGCTGATGATTTTGAAGACGAATAAAAAAATTTCACAATGCTGGTGCAGTATCGATACAGTTTTCAGATTAAAGAGACATAACCAGGAAATTAAGGCAAGGCAAAATTTTAGATTCATTCACTGCTCAGGAATTTAATGAAATCAAGGATCAACTTAAATGGAAACATTCAGACAACATAAGCGGTTGAAAAATTTAAAGTCGTGTGAAAATATAAGATTCTCTTGGAAAGAGAAGAAACGAAGTGGAAACAAATGTGTAGAAACACCACGACTTTGCCCATCTCTCAGCTTTACTTTTTCTCTGTATTAGCAAACTCACATCTGGTTTTGTCAAGTCTAAGAAGCCCTTCTCTGTTCATGTGAAATTCTAGCAGAAGATTTCAAACTCAGTAACTGTCACATGTCATTCAGTGAGACTATGCTTCCAACAAGGTGGTGAATACATGGAACTTATACAACAGATTTTTCTTGTTAACACGAGGACTGCAACGAAAGGCTCTGGGTATATTATGAAGAGTACAGGCGCAAGAGTGTGCTAATCGAGGTTTCTCTTAAATAGAACTGAGAGCCCAGAGAGTAAACCTTTCCATAGCCACCAGATCCAATTTCATTGGCATCTGAGAAGTTGTTGGTGTATTTCTTTAGCTCTTCAAGAGAAAACCATCTCGCTCCTTTGAGTTGGGGGATGCTGCCGTCGCTCTTATTTGGGTCCCAGTTTACTGCATTTTCATAAATAACAAGTATTGACTGAGACTTTACTTTCAGAATCAGAGACAAGCTAAGTGGCAAGTCTGCAGTGAATCCGGCCATACCAAAAGGGTTGCTTTGCTCTGTAGCCTTTTCTGCTCTTTTCTTTTGACGAAAAGCATAAACCCCCACAAGAGCCAATAGCAAGAGGAGAACAAAACCACCAGCTGCTGCACCAATGATGACTCCGATGTTTGACGATTTTTTGGATGTAGTTGGTACTGTACTTCAGTGAGAAAGAGGGAGAGAGATTGTTGTTAGTATGATGAAGATATAAAGATAATCTAGATAGACAAGGCAGCAGAATGCGTGTCTCTGTTAAATAATTGGAGATATTACCATCAAAGTTCATGTACTGATCGCCGAGGAAATAGAAAGGCCCAAATAATTGTGAAGGCTTGTAAGTCTGATTACTGAGCACAAAGCCAATACTGTTTATGCCAGTCCAATTGAAACGAACCCCCCCGGATGGGAAGACCGCAAGATTCAGTTTAAGGTAATTATATGAATCCTTGCGTGGATCACTCAGCGAGATGGAATCTACTGGAAGTTGATAGGACTGAAAAGAGATCATCATAGAGCTTGCGAGTTTTTCGAAATAAGTCAAGTTCCCTAAACCTGAGAAAGAAGGAGCTCTGAAGATTAAAGTTCCTGTGTAGGGATGGCTGCATTTACAGTTGGGGCTGGATGTCTGGTTTGAATTGCAAACGGCTGGGATGCAACTATTAGGCGATGTCGAGTATGAGGAGGTGTTGGTTTGTGGAACGGTACAGTAACTTTGCCCAGCTGCTCCTGTTTCTTGACAAACCGGGTTATCGACAAGTCTGCAGAAATACAATTATATGGGAGCGACATTAGCAATAAAAATGTGTAAAAAAGCACTTTTGATTCATCTTGTGACACAGTGAGTGAAAGGGCCTAAGAGCTTTATATGACTTACATCACCACGACACTGTAAACTCCAGTACTATGCTTGAAGCTATCAATAAGATTGGTCTGCAAATCAATGAGTTGCAATTGATTGCTACGGCTGGTGCCTATGTCCAAGGTTCCATTCAAATTGTTGTTTTTTAAGACCCTGACATCACAGGAAAATTCACTCGTTCAGCCACATCCCAAATGTCCCAGTTGAAACGCACCAGGAAGTCAATTGAATGAAGCAGATCAAGTTTTGAAGAAGTATACATCCATTACATTGAGGTAAATATTGAGATCGAGATGATACTTACACACTTTGCAAACTGAAAATGCTGAAAAGGATGACAGGTAGGACTCCTTGAACTTGCGTGTGTTCCAGCGTTCTAAAATTGATAAAATGTGTAAACCCATTATTTACTTATAGGAATCTATTTTATCTTTGGAAAGGGGAAAAAGATGGCAAGTCCGAAACCCACAACCACAAAACAATGAAATGTCATGTTCCATTTCCAGAGGAGAAAAGAGGGGTGGGGTGTTGTTTAAGTCAATTGATGGAGGCAAAAGACAGATCGGGAAACGTACAATGTTGTCAAAGACTGTAATGTCGGAATCCATGCGGGGAAATCTGTCGCATCAAAACTATTATTGCTTAAGTCCCTGCAAATCCACCTTGGTCAGTCAAAGTCCATGTTTTACGTAGTCACAACAGGACAATAAGCAATAATGAATTCAAAATTAAGAAAAAGAGTTTAAGATTGTCTTTTACATTTCACGTCGTGCTCTATTTCCCTCTGAGAACTCATAAATGATCAGCAATTATACCGTGTGCAACTAGCTAATAGTAAGACAATTATTACTTACAGGTAGTTGAGGGCATTCATGCCAGCAAGGTTGGGAAACGGACCAGTTAGCCTGTTGTTGGAAAGAAGGCTAAAAAGTAGACCAGTAAATTTAGGAGATGATTATAGTGATATGCACTAGAAAACACTAAAATGACACGACCGTAATTATGTTTTGCTTACAGTTCTTGAACAGATGTAAGATTGTTGAGATTTCCAGGGACTGCACTACTTAGAAAGTTTGTATCAAAGCGTCTGTGACCATTGAAATAGGTTAAACATAGACCCGAAGTGCAATGAGCAGAAGGGAAGTAATCCTCATTAGGATTGTGTAGAACCGTAAATACTCACACAACTTCCAAACTCTGCACCAGTCCAAGAGTGGAAGGGATGCTACCTGTGAGCTGATTGTTGTCAAAAAGCCTGCACAGTTAAAGAAGTTTATGAGGATTCCTATCTTAAAAGCATTAGCAGGCCATTGCCTTCTCTGCTTTTCACTGCCTCTCTCCTAGAGAGATGCTTTGAGTATCAAGAGAGGATAACAATGGTGTGCAGTGAGGGAGACAGAGAGAGACAAGAGAGAGAGAGAGGATCTTTCATTAGATAAGGCTTGAGAAGCCTCAAGGAAACAATGGATTGACCAGATGCAGCGGCCTAGTGGATTATCAGAACTCACACATGGATAAGATGCATCTCAGAACTGAATAATTGGGAAGGAATTGTGCCAGAGAGTCGGTTCTGCCCAAAATGACTGCATGAAGCAAAATATTAGTCAGATAACACAACAAAAATGAAAGTTCACAGATTCAGCGAGATAATAAATTGGAAGACATGCACATACAAGTGCTTCGTGTGAAGTAGCATATCAAGGCCAGGATTGCTTCCACTGGATACCGGAATAGATCCAGTTAGCTGATTGTCAGCTAGGTCCAGCCAGTAGAGCCTAGAAAGGTTACCGATTGTAGGGGGAATCAGCCCACTGAATCCATTTGAATTTAGAGATCTGCAATGTATTGGAAGGACGAATTCAGATACTTGTGAAGATCAGGAGAATAATACGTGACTGTCAGATTAATATGTAAAGCATGTTGGAGTCAACACCTAATATGAAAATGAGATAAGTTCTACTCAGATACTATTCCAGTGCGAATGCTGGATATTAAAAGTCGGTGATTAAAACCCCAAGTGAAGAACTCTTGAGAGTCTTCTTGTTTCAATCGCACAAGAAACAAAACGAGAGACAAGTTTTGGTCAAAAAGTCAAAAGAAGCAAATAAAGTTTTAACTTGCTAAGGAGATTGATTGGATAAGGTTTTCTTCACTGCATGAAGTCGGCAAAAGGAAGACTAGCTGGCGACGATTTGGCGCCAGCAACTTGCCAACTTGCCCAAGAAGTAAATGGAAGTCCATTATGTATGGACTTGTCGCGGTGAAGCTTCAGCCTATATATAAGGCTTAGAGGAGAAGCATTTGAGGACCAGTCACCAGATGGAAAATGGGTGAGCTTCAAGAGAGAAAAGAGGTGATGCAGCCTGAGAGAAAGAGTAGCTCTGTGCGGCGAGTCGTTCCTCTGTGAGCAAGAGGAAAGATAGAATAGCTGAGTGTCTGCTTATGTGAGCTAGTTTTCTTTGAAAGCTTAGAGTGTGGTGAGAGAAGGTAAATTGGAATAGTTGTGAGAGAAGAACATTTTGAATGTTAATACTTGTATCACTGTTTAGTATAACAAGTGTCTTCAGTTGTCTATTACAATTCTCCTGTGTTACCACCACAACACTTCCCCGTATCCTACAAGGGTCGCATACCCTGTAAATGGCATTAGACCAAAGCTGCGCTTTCGACATGACATGAGCTGAGAACAATATTTATAGTACATTCAAGAAAGACCTCCAACGGGAGGTTTAAACAATTCATTGTTGAATTGAGTTGAGCAAAACAGGTTCTAGCTTGTCCAAAAACCGGTCATGCACATGTCAGGTCGCAATCAAGTATACGGGAGAGGGAACTTACAGAAACACCAGGTTCGGCAGAGATCCAATGGAATCCGGTATTGGACCATAAAGTCCGCAACCAACCAGGAGTCTTGCATTTTGAGATGAAAAGGCAGGTTGGTCATTTTCGACTTTGAAAGTCAGGGGACACAGAATATAGTAGAAATGCTGATGTATATAACTTACAAGTTCGTGAGCTTCACCAAGTTTCCAATTTGTAAAGGAAGAGATCCAGTCAGACCCTTGTTGTAAGATAGGTCCCTACACGAAAGGCTTATTATACTCAGTAACAACTTACAGAAGACCATTTCAGGCAGCTAAAACAGATAAAAAAGACCAAATTCTAGACATGAATCCCACTACTTGCACATCATTGACAGCTTCACATGCATTATAGGATGCATGGGAGAGAAGAAAGTACAAGAATCTAGATGGGAGGACTACATACATGACAACAGCAAAAATAAAACCTTAATCCCTTCTTCTCGATAATTGCCTCCAGTTATGGTCAATACATCCAATTTTACAGAAATTTGTGTCCTCTATTATCTTCCAGAAGAAAAGACATGGGAAACGAATGTGGTAATTAAGTCCTTGTATTGAACATAATCTGGGAAAGTGAAAGAGATAGTGAATTTACAGAATCTGTAATTCAGATAATTGTCCAATGTCTCCTGGAAGCGAACCTGTCAAACCCATGCTCGACAATGTTCTGAAATTAAGAGTCCAATTAACTGCGCATATGGATATAATTATGAAATGCAGATTCTCAATTACGAAGTCCAAAAGGATGCTCAAAACTTACATGGAAGTAATGCGAGAATTTTTGCAGCCAATCCCATCCCAACCATTGCCACAAGGATCAATCCCCACCCAGTTGGGTGGTGTATTTTACCAATCACTCATAAGCCCCTTAATTGCGCTGACTGCTTTCGAATATGACCAATTGAACAAAAGAAAATAATAAATGCATATGTCTTGTCTGTGTATTGAATAGCAATAATCCAACAGTTCTCTTTGAATCTAAGGATCGCAAAATTTTCTGGAGCATGTTGCTAGAAAAGTGGTCGTTCGTTTATATTCTAACAGTAGCTTCTCTAATAATGTCCAGAACTTTGTTTGCTTGAATAGCCAACCAACAGCAGGATGTTTGTACCAGAGGGGCTAAGACCCTGTAAAATATTTGTAACTGATTCCCTTATCAAACGAAGGTGGCATGATCGTTATACCAAAACCAAATCCGTGAGAATGACCTGTATGTAAGATAATGACTTCCAAGGCCAGAACATGCTTAAACAAAAATCATACCACCACTAGATGTGTAACGAATTTCATTATTTTGACCAACTCTAAAGACTAGAATCAGTTAGATATACTCGGTTGATGCGTTGCAAAATTTGAGATCTCTGGCAACTTATTTTCTCAAACTTTTTTAGGCAAAATGACAGGCGATAAAGCCATCATTAATCAAAGAGGCAGGAAAATGGGGAGAAAACAATCTTAGATCTGTCCAAAATTGACTTTAGCATTGTTGATAGAAATATAGGAAACATCCATATCTCAAAAAAGTTCAGCGCAATAGGGTCCTTAAGATTGGTTGTGGACAAACTGATTCCTGTAAATGTTGTGACGTCCTCTGACTAGGAGGAACCTTAGTTCATCTAAGCGGCAGTGGCTCAGAAACATGCAAAAAGTTATGGCGAGAGCATTTTTGGAATTCGCAAATTCAACTATATGAATAAAACATTTTCGGAAATAAATGTCAAGAAAGTGGTTGAATTAAGCTTACAATCATAAGGATTTGTAGCTGCATCTCAATGGACTCTCCAAGGAGAAAAACTAGCAGAATCACCAGAACTCGCACACCCATGACTCAGAATCTCGAAACTTGGAGAACTCACGCTCTTCTTTCAGCTTCGGCAGTTGCATCACATTGGATTCTTCATCAAGGGACACTTCAACTCGGTTGACATGATGGCAAAATGAAATGGCTGGCTGCCAACTCCCAGCATATCTCTCTTTCCTAGTAGTCTTTTCTTTTTTTTTTATCAGGGAAAATAATAAGTCCGTGACAACTATGAATTGTAGTCTCGTTGATCCAATTGACGAGAAGCGTAAACATCAGCACGTCAGAACCATATTCATCTGCATTTCTTTTCTCCAACTGCTGCATTTGTTTTATTGGGGGGGCGTTTACTCAGTCATACCAAGTCACAAAGTCCAAATAATCAAGAAGAGAGAAGATGAGCACCGAAGCATGGGTTGAAGATGAAGGAGAAAAGGTAGAAAACGACAAGTTGATGAATGAAGTAACTGTACACGATTACACTGGTCGCGTCCATGACAAAAGGAGCACAGTCAACGACCATCTGGTCGTTTTCGAAGAATCATTCAACTGAATTGGGCCAGAAAAAAAAAACTGGATGCTGAGACATGCAAAGATAGGGAGGTAGTAAAGTTTTGATGGGGAAGGAGGAAGACCAAGTACAATCAAGTCATAACAAAATAGAAACCGTGTTTTCGTTTGGTGAAGTTGAAGGAGCAAAAATATATTTAAGGGGAGACTTTAGAGTAGTCCTCATCATGATAATGTTCAGCGCACCGTGGCGAGCAGAACTTCATAATGGATAGTTATGAAGTCAATAAGAACATATTGAATGAAAGAGTCAAGGTGAATTAGATGTCATTGCAGCTCAGATTCGTGTTTATTGATAAGATTAATTTGGTTGTTTGCGGGCTTTTTGAACCCTAGACAATTCTACTAATCTGATGAAAAATAAAATTCTATTTCGTGAATTTCCTCGAGATTTGGTAAGTATCAAAATACTTGGTAAAAAGAGTTTGTTGCCAACAAGTTTTGTTGTTAATTCGTTTATAATCACAATTCTCAATTGAAGTAATTATCAACTTTTGCGTACCAACAAATAATGCATTACCAACTCCTGTAAGAGTTAATTAGTAATAATTAATTGGTGTTTTCTTTTTAAATACCAATTTCCCCACTCTTTGACAACACCCCCCAAAAAAGAAGAAGAAAAAAAGCTTCTCTCATCCTTTGCCAATTTTTATATACCTTTCTACCAGACAACTTAAATTTGCCAACTATAAATAATTTATCAATCTTTATTTGTATGATTTACTTTTCTTAAATAGTTAACTAGCTTACAATGATCAATAGACTGCTTATTAGTATTTGTTTGTTCCTATTATATTCACCAACTCTTTCTATCGAGTTATCACTTTTGTTTGCTCTAACAAACTTTTTTACCAACTCATTTTGAAAATTATAGAGCTAAGTGATTGAATTCTCTGATTCCACCTAGCTTTGCATTACCAACACTTATTTAAAAACGCACCAACCTTAGAGTGCCAAAACTTAGCATGGGATAATATTTAAGTGCTAAAAGTTAGGATCATGATATTTAAATATTAAAATCGGAGCAAAACCGATTTATTAAGTGCCAATAGTGAGAAAATCCAGTCAAAATATTGACATGACGATTGTCCGACGAGGAAAGTGTAAAATGATGTCATTTTGCACGCTAACGTTGCTAGATAAGTGCAAAAACAACCCTAGTGACCCGGGGGGAGGTTAGGCCGAGGTTGGAGGGCTCTTACTAGGGGTTGGCGACCTTGGTGACCGGCGTCCCTTAGATTCGGCAAGGCTGGCGGTCCTTCCTGGACGACGAGGGGAGCGGCGGCAGGGGCTCAATCCCTACCATTCTACAACGGTTTTTTTTTTTTTTTTTTTTTTTTGTTTTTAATTTAATTAAATTAATATTTATATTAAAATTCAAATCCGCACCAAAACAATGTTGTTTTGGTGTTTTTTTTGAGTTAGCTCTTCGGGCGAGCCATGGATAATTAATATTAATAAAAAATTGCAACCTAAGATTTCCAAAGGGCATACACTTGACACTTGAGCATCCAATTTTTTTTTTTTTAAATGTGATATTTAAGTGTTACTTTCGTACTTTTGACACTTATATATTTTTCCGTACCAAGTTCTGGGGCTCCAAATATTCTTTTGTCTTTATTTCTGATACTCTTTCTTGACTCCTCCTGACCCAACTCTCTACTTCTCGTCTCATCAGAAGCACAGGCAGCCTTGGCTCATAGGCAAGATTCATGAGACATGGCGAGCCATGAAGACCATGCGAAGAAGCAGGCAAGCCAGAACCGGCAGTCCAGGAAGTTACAAGGTGCCGTGGTGGCCTTCATATCCTCCCAATCACTCAAAAAGACGAGTCCATACACTGTCTTCTCCGCGAGAAGACCAACTGGTTGTGCAGGTGGAATACGAATGATCACTTCCTTCAGAATTCCACTCACACAAGACCTGAACATCTGGAAAGAGTTGGTCATGACTACACATGCTAGTTTGATTTTCTTAATGTACACTGAAGCTGATCATGACTGTAATTTGCCTACTGGGGTTCGATCCTCGAAGGTGGGAAGCCCCCACTATACTTCGAGAAGTCCTCATTGTGGTAGGGATGTGTAGCATACCCCTTACTCGCCTCCTCATAACTGGCTGAAGTGGTCGCCGATTCGGCCTTTGGATTCAAACCTGCGAAAACCATGATGTTCTCTATTTCCTTCACCACCTCTCCCATGGTTGGCCTGTCCGCTCCTGATTCTTCCACACATCTCATTGCTAACTCCACAAACCTCTCAAGACCCTTCAAAGACGTGCCCAATCCGATGGCTGGGTCGAGAATCCCCTGCAGATTGTACAAATCTTTGTCCTTATTCATGAGCACCCTCACTTCTCTCACAATATATCTGCCCTGCTCTATTGGCCTCCTGGCTGTAAGGAGTTCCAGCATCAATACTCTGAAGCTATAGACGTCATTCTTCTCGGTCAGCTGTTCCGTCATGTAGTATTCAGGATCCAAGTAGCCCTTCACAAAAATAAAGCACAATCTGTATGTAACACTCATCAAGAAAACTACACAAACAATAATGACCAACACTATAGCCCTTTTCTCAATAACTTCGGTAAATTAATTGTCTCTCATATGATTCTGCAGAAATTATCATGGTAATCATCCAAACTGACAAGAACAATTTTCTTATATTGTTTTCTCTAAAGAAAACTCTTGACCAAAACCTGAAAAGTGCACTTTTTTCTCCAGACAAGTACTAGGTTCTCAATAACATGGATTGTTTTAGGAATCAGGGAACACATGCAAAATTTCTGTGTTACCCAGAAAAGTTTGACTATCTAACGTTAGACTAAGGCCCATTTGGTTCAGCCTTTCAAATGGGCTTTTGGACTTTAAAGTCCCTTGGCCAAATACAAACGCGTTTGGTTCGATTTTTTGGGCAATTTTAACAAGATGCAATTGCATTTCCAAGTGGCTCTTAACCCAAAGCAGGTCTAGAGGTATTTTGGGAAGTTGTATTTTGAATGCAAGTTTGGGTTACTTGTTCATCTTCTCTCGGGAGAAGGCTGATTGGAAACCGACAACCCTGACCAAGGGGTTGCGCTCGCTGGCGACGGCGGGCTGGGCGATCGCCACCTAAGGGTTGCCCAACCTTGGCGACCATCGCCCGACCTCAGGTGACACTCATTGGGGTTAGGCGACCCCAGGCGACGACCGCCTAAGGTCGCACGACCTTAGGCGATCGTCGCCTCGTGGTTGTGAGAACACGGGCGATGGTCACTTGGGTCGCGCAACCTCGGGCGACCAGGCGACAGCCGCTTGGGTCGCCTAGGGTCGCCCGACCCCGGCGGTCGTCACGGGGTCGCCCGACCCGGCGACCGTCCAAGGGCGGATCGGCGATCCGGCAGCCTAGATCCGTGATCTGGTGGCCAAACTTCAAAAAAATATATATAAATAGATATTTTTTTAATTTAATAAAAGTTAATTATAAATGTAAATTTTACCAAACGGTATTTTGGTAAAAATTGTTTCTCAATACAAATTTTACCAAATGATATTTGCATTTCGGAAAATCCCATTTAGGTGAAACCTAAAGGTATTTCACATTTCGCAAACGCATTCCCCAAAAAGTTCGAACCAAACGGGCCTAAGGCTCATTACCGAGCATTGTTCCTTTGACTTGAGTGGCAACATGACCCCTTTCACCGTCTCCCATGGGCTTGGAGACACCAAAATCAGCAACTTTTGCATTCAAGTGATCATCCAATAGGATGTTGGTTGATTTTATGTCCCTATGTATGATCGGAGGATTAGCATGCTCATGAAGATAAGCCAGACCTTGGGCTGCACCAATGGCTACTCTAAGTCTTCTTGCCCAATCCAACCTGATTCCTTACTTTCCTGCAAGTCGAAACTTGTAGTTGTGAACACAGATGATATGAGCGAGGAATTTTTTTCTTAAAAAACCTAAATTCCGCGTGAATGCTTTCTCAACATAAGAGACTTGAGAGGAGAAACCTGAGAGACTCTCTTTGATGGTACCATTTGGAAGGAACTCGTACACTAGCAATTGTTCACCGTGCTCAGAACAAAAACCAACAAGGCTGACAAGATTCTTGTGATGGACTCTTGATAGAAGCTCAATCTCATTTTTGAACTCGACCCCACCCTGCATAGATCCCTGCTGTGCTCGTTTTATGGCAACTGGAGTTCCAGAGGGCAGAGTACCCCTGTAAACCTGCCACAGCAACAACAAAATTTATAGCTTGGCCAGTTTTCAGGACAGCCTGATGATTTTGAAGACAAACAAAAAATTTCACAATTCTGGCGCAGTACCGAGACAGTTCTCAGAATTAAGAGACATAAACAGGAAATGAAGGTTCTCAATATACTACTTACCTTTTACCAAAAAAAAAAAAAAAACAGGAAATCAAGGCTAGACAAAATTTTAGATTTATTTACTGTAATATTTGACTTTTCAAATAAGTGATGGGACCCACTTTTGTTCAAAAAAAAAAAAAAAAAAAAAGGTGAAAGGGGCAACGCTCATCCCTTTAAGCCCGACCAGCTTGGGAAGAGAGAAAAAGAGAGAGAAAAGGGAAAGAAAGAGAGAAGAAAAAGAAGGAAAAAAAAAGGGTTTCTCTTGTGCATGTCTTTAGCACCTCGCCAAGCCAATTCAACTCCGTAATGCAATGCTCAGTAAGTGTTGAAGTCTCGGTTCATCCAATTGAAGTATTTTCTGGGTTTAGGGCTCAAATTCAAAATCTTGGGAAAATTGAGTGGTGAAATCCGATTTTTGAGTTGTTAAGCGGCGTATAGAAATGATAGTTTAAGGTGTCGTGAAGTCATAGAATTTTATGGATCTTGAATTGAGCTGGTTTGCCTGGAACAAAATTTCGAAGTTTTCCACGCGTAGTAAATAGTGTGCATCCAGCAACTTCAAGCCTTTATTTTGTCAGATTTCAGTTTGATTTTGGGATGATCAAGTTGGGATTATTGTAGTATATTTGAAGGCATTTCTATTGATTATAAGTATGTTTGGAACGGGGTTTGATAGAGAAAGTTATAGCGTAACCAAGTTTTACAATCAAGTGCTGCGTTATGAACATCTTGAATAATTGTTTTGAATATGCGATTTACTAGCGCATATGAATCGTTTTGTTAACGTTTAGGTGTAATATAGTTGTTTCATGGTTGAGGTAGCGTGTTACCAAATTTAATGTTGTTTCTCGCTTATTTGATAAGATTGCGAGATTGAAGGATCAAATAATGTGTGTTATTTTATTTTAAGGCATCTCCAAGTGAGTAGTACTAATTTCTTCTTTGGTTTTGTGAAACTCATGTACTAAGGTAAGAATAATTGACATATACTTGTGTGGGGAAGTGATGATCCATTTGTTGTATAAAGATGGATAGAGTGCTCGATACTTGTGAGATGATTCGACAAATCTCTCTTGAAAAGTTATGCATGCTGTTTTGGTACATTTGATTTATGTGATTGTGTGATGATTATTGAAAGATGATTTGTGTTGTATTGAGGAAGTCAAATGTGATGTGAATGGGTAAAGAGCTAACTACTACACGACAATGAAATTTCGTGTGAGTCATCTCTAGAGCCTTATAGTCAAGGGCTAAGTGCTACATGGTGACTTGAGTTACCTGGGAGTCACTTCTAGGGCTTGCACTACTGACATGTGTAATAAAGGGCTTAGTGTTACATGATAACATAATTTCATGAGAGTTACCTCTAGGGCCTTATATTATTGTTATATGTGGTCAAAGACTAAGTGCTACACGATAACATAATTTCATGGAAGCCACCTCTAGAGCTTTGAGTTTAGATATTGACAGTGGATTAAACCATTGATATGAAATAGATTTTGATTATTAAACTAAATTGGTGATGCATATTTTGTTATTATGGATGAATGAGAAATTCTGCTATTTGATTAAAAGCGATTACCCAGAAATATACTTTGAATGATCAACGCGCAATGAATGAATCTACAACTTCAAGATAGTCTGAATACAATCACAAGGAAAGTATTCTCGTTCTACGGCATTAATGTCGATTGTCTTCTCAAAATAATAATGGGGGTCTTTTTGTACGTTGTTCTCTTAAATGGGGGGCGGAGAGAGAGAGAGAGAGACTGTCTCATGATTGCAGAATGAGGAAGTTACTCTAACTTCCACTCGCAAATGGCGCCTCTCAATTGCACCCCACTATAGGCGAATAGGTGCCTCTTGAACACAAATCCCATTAGGGCAAACTGTGGCCCTTGGACACACTCCATCATGGCGGACCATCATAATATAACATGATTTACTAGTAACTTATAGATAACTTAACAAAACTATTATGAAATTGCTAACACTTTTTAACAGTTTAAAAAGTATCAATTTTTCTTATTTTTTACTAACTTTTGTTTGTCTTTCTCACCAACATCTTAAATTTATCAACTCTTATGTGAATTTACCAATATATATTTAAGCAACTTACCAATTTTTCAATTAAATTACCAAATTAGTTTTGGATTATTAACTCTCATTTGAGTTAATTACCAATATACATTAATTTCTATTTGTTTAATTTATCAACTTTTGTTATCATTTATCAACTTTTCTTTTTATGAACATTTTAAATTTATCAACTCTCATATTTATTTATATTTTTGATTGTTGTAAATTACCAGTTTGTTTTACAATCAGTTACCAACCAGTTTTGGATAACAAATCTTGTTTGAGTTGCTTAGCAACTTTTATTTGTTATAGTTTAATTTACCAATTTTTATTTTTCTTACTTATGAGTTAATCAAATTTACCAACTTTTTGATAAATCATCAACTTATTTAGAGCAATTACCAAGTTTTATTTAACTAAGATATATGTTGAGTTAGTTGGGGCCTATTTGGTAAAAGTTGTTTCTATTCCTCAAAACAAAAAATTTTGTTCTTTTGTTTCGGGGAATGAAAAAAAGAATAAAAACCTGTTTGGTAAAAATTTTGTTTTCGAAAACAAAAAATCTATTTTTTTGTTATCGGGAATAGATTTGGAACATAAATAAGAAGTAGAAAAAAATAGCTTCTTGTTTCCGGAAACAATTTTTTTTCTTTTCTCTTCTTTTTCTTCTATTTTCTTCTATTTTCTCTTCTTCTCTTTTCTCTTTTCTTTCCTTCTTCTTCCTTTTGGCCGGCGACCTCATCGAAGCGTCATTGGATCATCGTTGGCCCCAATGTTTACAAAAATAAAAGGGCCGAAGCTCAGACTCCAGCGTGTCTGCCGGGCGACATGTGTCGCCTGGTGAATGGACTCGGAGGAAGCTACGCTGGAGTCAGAGCTGCAGCCAATATTTTCTCGTTCTTCTCCTCCAGTCGTCTTCGGCTACTCCTGCCGCATTTGACCTTCTCTGCACGGCACCTCTGTTCCAGATCTGAATTGCGTGTCCCGTCGCCATCAGTCTACTCTTCCCCTCTTCGTCGTAGGTTGTCCTCAAGCGCGTCGTCATTGCTGCGCGTGGTCTGCAGAGGCGGAGGAGGAAGGAGGAAGGAAGAAGAAGAAGGGGGAAGAAGGAAGAAGAAAGGGAAAAAGGGCCGAGTCGCGCGGGTTGGGCCATGGGGGCCCACGAGAGAGAGAAGGAGGGGCTGGGCTTCAGAGGCCCACCCTCCTTTGGCTGCTTCTTTTTTGTTTTCTTGTTTTTGTATTTTTCTTTTGTTGTTGTCTCTTGTTATTATCTATTATTTATTATCCAAAAATGAAAAATACATAAATATAGAAATTAAGGCCTACTTAAAAACCTAATCAAAATTTAGGTGTCAACAATAACATAGTACGTTATGCAAAAAAAATGGCTATTCTATATAATGGGTAAACACAAGGTGTTACTATTATGGGCCATGAAAGTAGTTACAATGGAAGAAGATTTTTGTCGAAAGATCTAAGAACAGCTGGTAATTTAATAGCAAAATAATCCAAATAAACATTGGTAAATAACTCAAATAAGCCTTAATAATGTAAAACTAATTGGAATATGAAAATAATTTGGCGATCACTCTAATTGACTTGATAATTTTCAAAATTAGTTGGTAGAAAAAGTTGGTTAGTACGGCAAATGAAAGTGATACCTCAATAGAAAAAGTTGGTGAATATAATAACAACAAATAAATACTAATAAGCAACTCTATTGATAACCTTAAGCTATTTAACAATTTAAGAAAAGTAAGTCACACAAATAAAGCTTGAGAAATTATTTATAGTTGGTAAATTTAAGTTGTGGGCAGAAAGGTTAATAAAAATCGGTAAAGGATGAGAGAAGCTTTTTGGGGGTCAAAGATTAGATAAGTTGGTATTTAAAAAAAAAAAAGAAAATCCCAATTAAATATTAGTAACTAACTCAAACGTGAGTTGATAATGCATTATTAGTTGGTATGTGAAAAAGTTGATAATCACTTTAATTGAGATTTGTGATTATAAAAAGAGTTGATAGTAGGGGTATGCAACCGGACCGTTGCTATCTGGGAACTAGATCAGCCCAAAAAACACATGTCCAAGAATCAATTCCCGTTGGAACTAGTCTAAGAACAAGTTACAAATTTTTCGAACCGGTTGAAAACTTGTCCGGAAACAGATTCCAAGTGAATACCCACTCAAGATTTGGACCGGATTGCCTTGTTTTGAAACCAATTTAGGAGCCATTTAATAAGCTAAAAAGCCAAAACTCTAGTTACTTTTTCCCTAAATTTTAACCTCAACACTACATTTTTTGTCCTTCCTTGGAATTTCTTGCTAGTCTTTTCTCTTCCCTTAAATTTGTATGAATGAATGGGGAATGGAATTTTATAATTTATGTTTTATGTTACATGTTCGAACTTTTTATTATTTATAACTATATGTGACTACTGTTCATCTCATGGATTGTTGTTTTTGGCGGACAGAGATTTTTGTTGTTCTTTTACTTTGAATCGTTTTGTTGCTCTAACCTCATATGATTTTGCTATAAAAATGAACCAAAAAGAGGGGAAAAGAAAACAGTTTCTTGAGAAGATCCTGGAACCAAACTGAAAAAAAATAGAGTAGGTTTTAGAACCGGTTCTAAGCAAATAAGGTAGGTTGGTCCAAAAACTAGGAACCAATTATAACATATTAGGTTTTACATTTCAGCTTTAGAACCTATCCCCTTGACATCGATCACCCTAATTGGTAGTGAGACAAATAAAGATAGTAATTCATAGAAAAGTTGATAATTAAAGAGAACAAATAAATGTTTGTAAATGCAATTCAAATGAGAGTTAATTACAAAAAAAGTTGTTGGTAACTTTATTGGAGGAAAGTGTTAAGTTACTTAAAGGTTGGTAGTTTCACGTAATGGTTGGCAAATTTAAGATGCTGATAAGAAAGGCAAATAAAATTTTCTAAAATATAAGAGAAATTTCTTTTATTAGAGGTAATAAAGTTGGCAATTTAAAAATAAATTAATAAATCCAGTAATGGCTTTAATAACGATTATATTCTGGGAAACAATTTTTTTTATTAAAAATGGTTTTTTTTTTTTTTGTTTTTGTTCCCGAGAACAATTTATGAGTATAAGAACATGCTTAATAACTACAAAAAAATTCTATTCCCAAAATAGAAATACATTTGGTAAAATTGTATAATTTTGTTGTTTCTTTTAATTTTTTAATATTTTTATTATATTTTTCGTTCTTTTTTCTTTTTTTTCCTTCTTCGTCCCTTTGTGGCCGGTTGCGGCACACAAGCGCCGGCAATCGGCTAGGCGAGGGCCGGTGAGCTTGTCGAAGCCTCACCAGGCCACCACAAGGCTCGGTGGCTAGGCGAGCCTTGCCGTGCCATCAGCGAGGCTCGCCCTTGCCTAGGCGACGCAAGGTCAACCTTGCCCCGGGCCTAGGGACGCCGAGTCAGGCTCGCCCGGCCAAGGCGAGGCAGAGAACCGCCCGCCCACTTTGCCAAGCCACCGCCTCGCCGCAACTAGAGGCGCATCAGCCCGCAAGTGCTTCGTCTCACACCCTCGCCCCAATCATCATCCTCCGTGCCGCCTTCCTCGGGTTCGCCCTCACCGTCCTGCGCCAAGAGCCCGAGCTCGAGGCTTCGCCGTGTTGACATCAAGTCCCTCGACTACCCACCGTGGCCTCCTTCTCGCTCCCTCGACCGCGTCGCGGTTGGGGGAGGCCGTCCTCCGGAACACCAATCTCGGAGGTTCGAGTTCTCGAACGGCACGGGCTGTGAGCGTGATCCACGGAGGGGCGTGTTGGGCGGGCGGGGGGAAGATCGAAGGATGGAGAGGCCGGAGAGAGAAGCGAGCGGCGCGACGAGCATGAGATTTTGAGATTCAAAATTTCAAAACCTCTTTCCCGGAAAGCAACGTAAAGCTTTGCTTCTCTTTCCTTCGTAATAAATGCAATGAGAGGGAATGTGGAGGCTAGGGGTGCGTTTGTTTGCGTTTCTGTTTAAAAATTGTTCTAGGGAACAGAAATAAAAAAAAAAAAAGTGTTTCTGTTCCTGGGAACAATTTCTGAACAAAAAAACGCGTTTGGTAAACTTGTTCCGGGAACAAAAAATAAATAGAAACACGTTTGGTAAATTTGTATAATTTTTTTTATTTCTTTTATCTTTTCTATTTTTTTCTATTTTTTTTCCTTTTTTTTTTTTTTTTTTCCTTTTTTTTTTTTCTTTTTTTCCTTTTTTTTTTTTTCCTTTTGGCGGCCGCCGGCCTTGGCCATGGCCAGCGACCGCCCGACGAGGGCCGGCGGCCTCGCCTGTGCACGGCGAGGCTCGCCGTGCCGGGCGAGGGTCGGCCTCGCCTTGGCGGGCGAGCTCGATCTCACCTGATCCGGCGAGGCCGAGCTCGCCCGGCCCGGTCGGCGTCGCCGGGGGTGGCCCGGCGAGGTCGAGCTCGCCCAGCCAAGGCGAGGCCGACCCTTGGGGGCCGGCGAGCCTCGCCGTGCACTGGCGAGGCCATCGGCCCTCGTCGGCCGGTCGCCGGCCACCGAGGCCGAGGAGCCCCGAAAGAAAAAAAGAAAGAAAATAAGAAGAAAAAGAAAAAAAAAAAATGTTTCTAAGTTTTGTTTCTATTTCTTTTTTTGTTCGGGAACAAAAAGAACAAAAAGGAACAACGCACCCAAACGCATTGCATTCCTTTTTGTTCCAAGGAACAAAAATGTAAATTTATGTTCTGAAAGAAATAGGGTGCAGCCAAACGCACCCTAGATCTCTTTGGTTCCTTGCAGAACACTAAAACAGGACAATACTACTTGCAGGAGGAGAGAGAAGTGGCTGCCGGGCGACACGTGTCGCCCGGTGAATGGACTCAGAGGAAGCCACGCCGGAGTAAGAGCTGCAGCCAATATTTTCTCGAGAAGAACAGCTGCGAACCACACGAGCAGCGATTTGGCGGGGAGAAAGCTCGCCATCGCGGCTGCCGCAGCCGCCGCACCCCCGACGTTGCGGCACCGTTGGTCCACGCCCCCTCCGAGAGCCGCCACCGACGCCGCCGCTGTCCCTCGCACCGACGCCATTGCTGAGGCCGTCCGCCTCGGCGTGTTCCCCGACGCCCGTCCGATCCCGTCCGCCTTGGCATCGTCTCCCGACGCTGCCCCTCGACCGACGCAGCTCGCCGTGTGTAGGTACCGATGGGTTCCGCCCGCGTCGTCCCTATCAACTCGACCCCCTCCGAACCCTAGTCGCCATCCGGCCTTCCTATTTACGCCACGCGCTGTATCCCCGGCGTCATTCCCATCGGAGAGCCGGCCGCCGTCACCCGCCGTATCGCCACCGTCACTAAGTCACCGTCGGGCGGCGTCCCAAGCCACCCTCCTCGGCGCCGCAAAGAGGAAGAAGGAAGAGGGCTGCAAGTCCGGGTCATAACCGGGTCGGGCGGGTTGACGTCCGATAGGGTTTCCCGGGTCGGGCGCACGCGTGGGCGGGGGGTAGATGTTGGGCTGGAATTTTTATGAATCGGGCCAAAATCGGTTTGGGCTTTTACGCTTAAAAGGAAAAATTCCCTGTCGGACCCAACCCAGGATCCGACCCGGTGTGTTTGTTTGTTTTTGTTTTTAAATATTATTATAATATAAAATAATATTTTAATGAACAAAAAATTAAAAAAAAATATTTATTTTCCTAAAAAAAGCCAAAAAAAGTCAAAAATCCAAAAATCTTAAGGTTGAAACAAGATTAGGTATTAAAAGAACCGTAATAAAGTCATCGATCCTAATTTCGCTGGTTGCGCAAGAGCAAATACTTCTCTCGATACTTCGCTTGGATTTCTAATCGACTCACATCAAATTGATTAGTGGCGACTCCGTTTTAAAATTAATTAATTTATAGGTTAAAGATTTATACTATTAAGTTGCGAATTGATGGACTTGGGAGAGTAACCATTAAGTTGTGAATTGGTGGACTTGGGAGATCGGGCAACGCCTAATAGACATAGTCGAACCATTAGTCTTCGTAGATGCTTGCCCTAACTGGGGACGTTGAGAAAAAAAAGAGGTCGCGCGCTATATTAGTTCAAATTACCATTTTTATTTGCCTTACTTATTAATCATTTATACAATTAATTTAGCATTATTGACTCTTATTTGAGTTAGTTATAAACAGTTGTTTGATTTTCTTTCAATCACCGACTTCTCTTATTTCTAACGTACTTATTTATCTAACAATCTAATTCAAAGGTTAACACAGCAGTAGTACATGTAGGGGTGAGCGTGGTTCCGGGTAGAACCGGGAACCGGAACCGAACCGGAGGAGGTTCCGGTTCGGTTCCCGGTTCTAGGACCGGTTCCGGTTCTCGATTCTATTTTTGGGAACCGGCGGTTCCGGTTCCGGTTCCGGTTCCCATAGAACCAGAACCGGCCAAGAAAAACCCTAACCCCTTTCCCACGTGATTTCATTTTCCCCCTTCTGCCGATTCTTCCCCCCTTTCCCTTTCTTTTTCTCTCTCTCTCTTTCTTTTCTCCCCTTTTTCCTCCTCACGTCACTTCTTGCCTCCCCCAAACCTTTTCCTTTTCTTCTCTCTCTCTCTTCTCTTTCCCCCTCTCTAGGTCGAAATCACCCCCTTCTTCTTCTTCTTCTTCTTCTTCCATCCTCTCTTTTTGAGGGTTTCCTTTTTGGCCGAGGGAGAGAGGGACCAAGCAAGGGAGAGCGACAGAGAGAGGGAAAGCAAGGGGGTTCTGGTTTATCCGTAGATTTTGGGCTGAGAGAGAGATGAGCTCGAGGGAGAGAGACCGAGAAGGACAGTTCCGTGCGACTGAGGGAGAGCGGGAGAGGTTCAGCCGTGCATGGGCTCGGTTAGAGAGTGAGACCGAGAGAGACCAAGGGAGCGAGAGAGAGAGTGAGTAGTCCGCTTCGTCTGTGTGAGAAAGAAGTAAGAGACTTGCGTCGCCGGAGGCCAGCCCACCGACCACCGCCCGCCACAGCACCACGCCGGCCCAGGTAGGCCTTTCTTCATCTGTGCGTGCCTTGTTTTGGGCACGCGGGGTCTGAGTTCGCGGTTGTTCAGCTTATGTGAACTCCAGCCCTACCGGTTCTCCGTTGACGCTGATGTGCATTTTGGTACGCTTGTTGTGTGTGCTAGTATGCCTATAAAGAGTCTTCGTTCGGGCTTAAGCAGGGGTGAGCACCCGGGAACCGGAGAACCGAACCGGACCCTCCCGTTCTCTGCCTCTGCCCGTCGCTGACGTCGCTCGCCCTCGACACTGCCGCCGGACGCCGCCGCCGGACGCCGTTCGCCCTCAACGCCGCCGCTGGACGCCAGTCGCCCCGCGCTCGTCTCGCCCTTGCCTCCTGCTCCCTCGATGCCGTGACCCCTCGCTTGCCTCGCTGCTCAGCCGCTCGCCGTCGACGCCGCCAAACTTTGGCTGAAGAACTCACAGAATCACGATTTCCAGCTCCTAGAATATTGGCATTTAAGGTTTCTCCTCCTTCACACTTTTAATGTTTAATTTGTCTTATGTTATTCACATGATGAGATGCTCATATTGGTTTTCTTGTTCAATTTGTCTTATGTTATTCACGTGATGAGATGCTCATATTGGTTTTCCTGTTCAACAGGAGGGAAGCTGTACATAGTGAATGAGAAGAATGATTCTGAATCAAGGGTGAGTTTTTTTGGTGCTTTTAACTCTTTTACACGCTCAAAATGTTTATTTTTTGCGTGTGTTATAGTAATTGAGTTTAGTGATCTGCTGGCTAACTCATTGGTTGCTACTAGCTCATATTATCATTAGTCATAGATGTCTTAGAAGTCATCGATGTGACAACTCGCTTACATGTATAAACATGTTGCATCAGATGTCCCTGAATGGCCAATAGAAAATGTCAATTCTGGGACAGTAGATTGATTAATTTTAAGCTGTGTTCTTGTTGTCTAAATATCTACTATTACATCAGCAATTTTTTTTTTGGCAAAAAAAAGAATTAACCAAAGTGAAGCTTTTGTTATACGTCAAATATGTACAATAGATAGAGAACAGAGAGAGTCCTCATTGGTTCGGCAAAATCATCGTGGAGAAGCCAACTGCCTACTCACAGTACATTTACCGTAATTTTTCATTGCGGTTCGTAGAAAATCTTGTACTTCAATCTCTCTTTAGCTTTCTCATATCCTAATCTGTCTGCTGCAATAATGCCTTGAGCTGTTCTTTTCGTGTGAAATCAGAAATGGCTGCAAATAGTTTATAGTTATGATGACAATTAATATCTTTTACTTAAGCGGGAGATCGACTTCGAGGTTTAAGATGACATGTTTATGGTTTTGCTGTCTAATTTGGATTAAAAATGTTTTGATAGGGTTCAAAGTCTATATCCATATTGACGGTCTAATTTCTGGGTAACACGGAGAAAATTCCTCCATCACCAGTTATCAAGCAACTAGCTGTGGCTGTAGAGTAAGTCTTTATTATCTACAAGATAGCCATTATAACTTTTAGCTCTATATATTTCTTCTATCACTTAGACATCTTTGGAAACTTTTCCTAGGAATGGGAAGAAATTTAGCTCAATGAAAGATTTTTCTGGCAACAAACAAAGGTTCTTCTCCTATCAAGGAAAGGGCAGGACTAAGTCTCTTTTGTTGTGAGGTCGCTTGTGCTTTGTGAAAAGGAAGATAACATATCCGAGTTTCCAGATGAAGTGAAGCTCTATTCTTTGATTAGTTTGCTGTTTGATGTAGGTAAATCAATAATCGATTATCAAATTTACTAGTCCATGAAATAATACTCATCCATTATAAAAAATTTATCGGTTCTTTTTTAAAATTATCCATTATACAGACTAAGTCTTTGTTGTAATATCTGCAAGATATTTGTAGGGGGAAAGTTTCTAAGAAAGATGGAGTTCGGTTCAAAAACCATCTTTGCAACATTGCTGAGAGATATTCATGCAGCTCCACTTGAAAGCTTTGTTACTAAAGTTGCTGAAGTCATTGGAAGTTGTAAAACAATGAGGGATATGGCTTTATTTTGGTGCAGGGTTGTTGCTGAGGTAAGGGACTTTGTGAAGTGAACCGCTAGACTTTGCAAAAAGAGAAATAGTTCACATTTTAGAATATTAAACGCTTATGAGTATTATAGATTATGTTCGTGTTATATTTTCTTTGATGAATGACAAGTTTGTTTATTATTGCTGCATTCGTTTCCATTTTTAAACTAAAAAATGAAAAAAAGAAAAAGAAAAAAAAAGAACCTGTTGGAACCCGGAACCGATCCCTGAACCTACGTGTTCTTGGTTTTGACAAAAAGAGCCGTGTTCCAAAATGATGAACCTGTATCCGGGTGAGGTTATGCCCAAGCTTAACCTCGTAGCTTAACCGAACCGCTCACCCCTAAGTACATGTGCATTTTCTCCTCCCTCTACGCCCACTGGCTAAGCTTCTCCACCCGTTGTAGCTCCGCGTCGCCAACACCTCAAGTCGATATGCTCCTTCCGAACAGCATTGCCCGCTGATTGAGTTGCCCTCTTTTCCCTACTCTCTCTCAAATCTGAAAGAGGAGCACTTAACAAGCCATCGGCTATGGAGTCTTCGTCATTGCATTGCGGGTCATGGTCGTTACGTCCCCTCAGTCGTCTCTAGGGATGGGCAAGGGGGTGTGGAGAATCCATGCCTCGTGTGGACTCCTGCGCAAAGCTCCCCCGCCTGAAGAAACTTACCAAATTTGGGAGCCTTTTTGCGTAGGTGGAAGAATAGAAATGAAGGGCGGAAACATGTTGCTGCTGTTGGCAGAGGAAGGTAACCTCTTCTGATAGCACAGCACCCATTGAAGAACGCCCGAAATGGCAGATCGCATATGTGAATATGACCCAACTCTCTTCTTTCTGTCTCATCAGAAGCAGAAGCTGCCTACGCTCATAGGCAAGATTCACGAGACATGGCGAGCGATGAAGACTATGCGAAGTAGCAGGCAAGCCAGAACCGGCAGTCCAGGAAGTTACTAGGTGTTCGTGGTGGCCCTCATATCCTCCCAATCACTCAAAAAACGAGTCCATACACTGTCTTCTCCGCGAGAAGACCAACTGGTTGTACAGGTGGAAGATGAATGATCACTTCCTTCAGAATTCTACTTACAAATAGAGGCCAGCAATTTTACATGATATTCTCGATAGGATACAAACATCACAAGATCTGAACATCTGGAAAGAGTTGGTCATTGATTTTTTAATGTACACTGAAGCTGATCATGACTGTAATTTGCCTACTGGGGTTCGATCCTTGAAGGTGGGAAGCCCCACTATACTCTAAGAAGTCCTCGTTGCTGTAGGGATGTGTGGAATACCCCTTACTCGCCTCCTCATAACTGGCTGAAGTGGTTGCGGATTCGGCCTTTGATTCAAACCCGTGAAAACCATGATGTTCTCGATTTCCTTCACCACCTCTCCCATAGTTGGCCTGTCTGCTCCTGATTCTTCCACACATCTCATTGCTAACTCCACAAACCTCTCGAGACCCTTCAAAGACGTGCCCAGACCAATGGCTGGGTCGAGAATCCCCTGCAGATTGTACAAATCTTTGTCCTTATTCATGAGCACCCTCACTTCTCTCACAATATGTCTGCCCTGCTCTATTGGCCTTCTGGCTGTAAGGGAGTTCCAGCATCAATACTCCAAAGCCATAGACATCGCTCTTCTCAGTCAGCTGCTGTGTCATGTAGTATTCAGGATCCAAGTAGCCCTACAGAAGAATATAGCACGATTGGTTTGTAAAACTCATCAAGAAAATTACACAAACAACAATGACCAACACTAAACCCTATTTCCATCGACTTAGCTAAATTAATTGTCTCTTGTTCTGAGACAAACTAGCATTTTCTCTCATATGACTGCAGAAATAATCATGATTGTTCTAAAGTGCACTTTTCTCCAGACAGTTACCAGGTTCTCAAGAACATGGATTGTTCTAGGAATCAGGAACAAATGTAAAATTTCCGCAAAGTTTTTAGGAATAAAAACTCATTCAAAGTTTGTGTGTTGCTGAGAAAAGTTTGACTATCTGACGTTAGACTAAAGCTAATTACTGACCATTGTTCCTTTGACTTGAGTGGTGACATGACCACTTTCATCTTCTCCCACGAGCTTGAGAGACCAAAATCAGCAACTTTCGCATTCAAGTGATCATCCAATAGGATGTTGGTTGATTTTATGTCCCTATGTATGATCGGAGGATTAGCAAGCTCATGAAGATAAGCCAGACCTCGGCTGCACCAATGGATACTTTGAGTCTTCTTGCCCAATCCAACCTTATTCCTGACTTTCCTGCAAGTCAAAAGTTGCAGTTGTGAACACAGATGATATAAGCGAGGATTTTTTTCTTGAAAAACCTAAATTCCACATGAATGCTTTCTCAACATAAGAAACTTGAGAGGAGATACCTGAGAGACTCTCTTTGAGGGTACCATTTGGAAGGAACTCGTACACTAGCAATTGTTCACCTTGCTCGAAACAAAATCCAACAAGGGTGACAAGATTCTTATGATGGACTCTTGATAGAAGCTCAATCTCATTTTTGAACTCGAACCCACCCTGCATAGATCCCTGCTGTGCTCGTTTTATGGCAACCAGAGTTTCAGTGGGCAGAGTACCCTGTAGACCTGCCACAGCAACAACAAAATTTATAAGTTGGCCAGTTTTCAGGACAGCCTGATGATTCTGAAGACAAACAAAAATTTCACAATGCTGGCACAGTGTCAATCCAGTTCTCAGAATTAAGAGACATAAACAGGAAATTAAGGCTAGAAAAATTTTAGAATCATCTACTGTTCAGGAATATAATGGAATCAAGGATCAACTTAAATGGAAACGCTCAGATAATAAAAGCATGTTGAAAAATTTAAAGCCATGTGAAAATATAAGACTCTCTTGGAAAGAGAAGAAAACTAAGTAGAAACTAATGTGTAGCAACTCGTACAACTTTGCCCATCTCTCAGCTTTACTTTTTCTCTGTATGAGCAAACTCACATCTGCTTTTGTCAAGTCAAAGAAGGCCTTATCTGTTCATGTGAAATTCTAGCAGAAGATTTCAAACTCAGTAACTGTCATACAGTGAGCCTGCACTTTAAACAAGGTGGTGAACAAATGGAACTTATACAGAAGGTTTTTCTTGTTATCATGAGGAATGCAACGAAAGGCTCTGGGTATGTCATAAAGGTTATAGGAGCAAGAGTATGCTAATTTAGGTTTCTCTGAACAGAACTGAGGGCCAAGAGAGTAAACCTTTCCGTAACCGCCAGATCCAATTTCATTGGCTTCTGAGAAGTTGTTGGTGTATTTCTTAAGCTCTTCTATAGAGAAACATCTAGCTCCTTTGAGTTGGGGGACTTTGCCACTGCTCTTTTCCAGGTCCCAGTTTACTGTATTTCCATAAATAACAACAAATATTGACTGAGAGTTACTTCCAGAATCAGAGACAAGCTAGTGGCAAGTATGCAGTGAATCTGCCCATACCAAAAGGGTTTTTTTGCTCAGAAGCCTTTTCTGCTCTTTTCTTTGACGAAAAGCATAAACCCCTACAAGAGCCAATAGCATGAGGAGAACAAAACCACCAGCTGCTGCACCAACGATGACTCCGATGTTTGTCGATTTTTTGGATGTTTTTGGTACTTGTACTTCTGTGAGAAAGAGGGAGAAAGATGGTCGTTAGTATGATGAAGAAATAAAGACAATCTAGATAGACAAGGCAACGGAATGCGTGTCGCTGTAAAATAATTGGAGATATGACCCGCAAAATTTGTGTACTGATCCGCGATGAAATAGAAAGGCCCAAATAATTTTGGAGGCTTGTAAGTCTGATTACTGAGCACAAAGCCAATAGTGTATATGCTCATCCGATTGAAACTAACCCCTCAGATGGGAAGACCGCGATATTCAATTGAAGGTAATCAAATGAATCCTGCGTGGATCACTCAGTGAGATAGAATCTACTGGAAGTTGATTGGACTGAAAAGAGATCATCATAGAGCTTGCAAGGCTTTCGAAATAGGTTGAGTTTCCTAAAACTGAGAAAGAAGGAGATCTGAAGACTAAAGTTCCTGTGTAAGGAGAGCTACATTTACAGTTGGGGCTGGAGGTCTGATTTGAATTGCAAAGGGGTGGGATGCAATTATTAGGTGGTGTCGAGTAGGAGGAGGTGTTGGATTGTGGAATGGTACAGTAACTTTGCCCAGCTGCTCCTGTTTCTTCGCAAACCAGGTTATCGACAAGTCTGCAGACATACAATATATGGGCACAACATTAGCAAAAAAAAAAACTGTGAAAAACAAAAAGCATTCTCAATTCATCTTGTGACAAAGTGAGTGAAAGGGCCAAAGAGTTTTATATGACTTACATCACCTCGACACTGTAAACTCCAGTACTCTGCTTGAAGTTATCGATAAAATTGGTCTGGAGATCAATGAGTTGCAATTGATTGCCATGGCTGGTGCCTATATCCAAGGTTCCATTCAGCTGGTTGTTTCTTAAGACCCTGACGTCACAGGAAATTCACATGTTCAGCCATCATTTCTAATGCCCAAGTTGGAACTTACCAGGAAGTTAATTGAATGAAGCAGGTCTGAGTTTTGAATAAGTATATGTCCATTACGTTGAGGTAAATATTGATATTGAGATGATACTTACACTTTTTGCAAACTGAAAATGCTGAAAAGGATGACCGGTAACTCTCCTCGAACTTGTGTGCGTTCCAATATTCTGAAATTGATAAAAGGTATGACCCTATTATTTACGTAGAGATCTTCTATTTTTCTTTAGCAAAGGGACTAGTCCGAAACCCAC
Source organism: Eucalyptus globulus (assembly GCA_014182545.1). Taxonomy (NCBI): domain Eukaryota; kingdom Viridiplantae; phylum Streptophyta; class Magnoliopsida; order Myrtales; family Myrtaceae; genus Eucalyptus; species Eucalyptus globulus. The sequence continues at coordinate 699,770 of CM024723.1, read as the reverse complement.
AACCAGAAAACAATGAAATGTCATGTTCCATTTCAAGGTGGGGGAGTTGAATTGGTGGAGGCAACGGACAGAGATTGGGAAACGTACAATGTTGTCAAAGACTGTAATGTTGGAATCCATGTAGGAAATCTGTCGCGTACAAAACTATTATTGCTTAAGTCCCTGCAAATCCACCATTGTCAGTCAAAGTCCATGTTTTACGTAGTCATGGTGGGACAATAAGCAATGCCGAATTCAAAATTAAGAAAAGGAGTCGAAGATAATCTTTTACATTTCACCATGTTCTCTGCTCCCTCAGAGAACTCATAATTGATCCGCAATTAGCTAATTGTAAGACAATTATTACTTACAAGTAGTTGAGATTGTTCATGTCAGCAAGGTTGGGCAACGGACCAGTTAGCCTATTGTTGGAAAGAAGACTAAAGAGTAGACCAGTAAATTTAAAAGATTGATTATAATGATATGCACGGAAAATAGTGAAATGACACAACGAGAATTATGTTTTGCTTACAGTTCTTGAACGGATGTAAGATTGCTGAGATTTGCAGGCACTGCACCATATAAAGAGTTCCTATCAAAGCGTCTGTAACCATTGAAATAGGTTAAACATTGACTGGAAGTGCAATGAGCACAATTAATCCTCACAACGATTGTGTAGAACCACAAATACTTACACAACTTCCAAACTTTGCACCAGTCCAAGTGTGGAAGGGATGCTACCTGTGAGGTGATTGCTGTCAAAAAGCCTGCGTAGTTGAAAAGTTTATAAGGATTCCTATCTTAAAATAAAGGATAAGCAGGCCATTGCATTCTCAGTTTTTCACGGCCTCTCTTAAAGAGAGATGCTTCAAGTATCAAGCGAGGATAACAAAGATGTGAAGGTTAGAGAGAGAGAGAGAGAGAGAGAGAGAGAGAGAGAGAGGATCTAACTTTCTTTATATAAGGCTTGAGAAGCCTTTAGGAAACAATGAATAGACCAGCTGCAGTGAAAAGCCTAGTGGGTTATCAGAACTTACACATGAATGAGATTCATCCCAGAACTGAATAATTGGGAAGGAATCGTGCCAGAGAGTTGGTTCTGTCCAAAATGACTGTGCATGAAGCATAATATTAGTCAGATAGCACAACAAAAAATGAAAGTTCACAGATACAGCGAGATAAACTGGAAGACATGCTCATACAAGTGCTTCGTGAAGTAGCATATCAAGGCCAAAATTGCTTCCATTTGATACCGGAATAGATCCAGTTAGCTGATTGTCAGCTAGATCCAGCCAGTAGAGCCTAGAAAGGTTACCAATGGTAGGGGGAATCAGCCCACTGAATTCATTTGAATTTAGAGATCTGCAATGTAGTGGAAGGACGAATTCAGATACTTGTGAAGATCAGGAGAATAATATGTGACTGTCAGATTAATATGTAAAGCATGAGCTGACAACAATATTTTATAGTACATTCAAGAAAGAACTCCAACAGGAGGTTAAAAAACAATTCATTGTTGAATTGAGTCAAGCAAAACATGTTCTAGCTTGTCCAAAAACTGGTCATGTACGTGTCATGTCCCAATCAAGTATATGGGGGAGAGAACTTACAGAAACACCAGGTTCTGCAGAGATCCAATGGAATCTGGTATTTGACCAGAAAATCCACAACCCACCAGGATTCTTGCATTTTGAGATGAAAAGGCAGGTTGGTCATTTTCGACTTTGAAAGTCAGGGGACACAGATATACTAGAAATGCTGATGTATATAGCTTACAAGTTCGTGAGCTTCATCAAGTTTCCAATTTGTGCAGGAAGAGATCCAGTCAGACCCTGTTGTAAGATAGGTCCCTACATGAAAGGCTTATCATACTCAGTAACAACTTACAGAAGACCATTTCAGGCAGCTAAAACAGATAAAGAAGACCAAATTGTAGACATGAATCCCACTACTTGCACATCATTGACAGCTTCACATGCATTATAGGATGCATGGGAGAGAAGAAAGTACAAGAATCTAGATGGAGGACCACATGTCATACATGACAACAGAAAAATAAAAACTTAAGCCCTTCTTCTCAATAATTGCCTCCATTATGGTCAATACATCCACTTTACAGAAATTTGTGTCCTATATTATCTTTCAGTAGAAAAAGACATGGGAAACAAATGTGGTAATTAAGTCCTTGCATTGAACATAATCTGGGAAGTAAAAGAGATAGGAATTTACAGAATCTGTAATTCAGATAATTGTACAATGTCTCCTGGAAGCGAACCTGTCAAACCCATGCTCGACAATGTTCTGAAATTAAGAGAGTCCAATTAACTGCAAATTTAGATATAATTATGAAATGCAGATTTCCAAATATGAAATCCAAAAAGGATGCTCAAAAACACATGGAAGTAATGCGAGAATTGGTGCAGCCAATCCCATCCCAACCATTGCCACAAGGATCAGTCCCCACCCAGTTGGGTGGTGTATGTTGCCAGTAACTCATAAGCCCTCAATTGCGCTGACTGCATTCAAATATGACCAATTGAACAATGAGAAAATAATAAATGCATATGTCTTGTGTGTGTATTGAACAGCAATAATCCAACAGTTCTGTGTGAATTTGAGGAACATAAAAGTCTCAGGAGCATGTTGCTAGAAAAGTGATCGTTCATTTATATTCCAACAGTAGCTTCTCTAATAATGTCCAGAACTTTGTTTGCTTGAATAGCCAACCAACAGCAGGATGTTTGTACCAGAGGAACTAAGACCCTGTAAAATATTTGTAACTCATTCCCTTATCAAACAAAGGTAGCATGATCGTTATACCAAAACCAAATCCGTGAGAATGATCTGTATGTAAGATAATGGCTTCCGAGGCCAGAACATGCTTAAAGAAAATCATACCACCAATAGATATGAACAAATTTCATTATTTTGACCAACTCTAAAGACTACAATCAGTTAGATTTACTGAAACTTTTTAGGCAAAATGGCAGGCGATAAAGCCATCATTAATCAAAGAGGCAGGAAAATGGGGAGAAAAACAGATTAGGTCTGTCCAAAATTGACTTTAGCATTGTTGATAAAAATATAGGAAACATCCATATCTCAAAAAGTTCGGCAATAGGGTCCTTAAAATTGGTTGTGGACAAACTGATTCCTGTAAATGTTGTGACGTCCTCTGACTAGGAGGAACCTTAGTTCATCTACAGCAGTGGCTCAGAAACATGCAAAAGTTATGGCGAGAGCATTTGTGGAATTCGCAAATTCAACTATATGAATAAAACATTTTGGGAAATAAATGTCAAGAAAGTGGTTGAATTGCTTACAATCATAAGGATTTGTAGCTGCATCTCCAGTGGAATCTCCAAGGAGAAAACTAGCAGAATTGCCAGAACTCGCACACCCATGACTTAGAATCTCAAAACTTGAGAACTCAATGCTTTTCTTTCAGCTTCGGCAGTTGCATCACATTGAATTCTTCCTCAAGGGACACTTCAACTCGGTTGACATGATGGCAAAATGAATGGCTGGCTGCGAACTCCCAGCATATCTTTCTTTCCTAGCAATCTTTTCTTCTTTTTTTATCAGGAAAAAGAAAAGTCTTGGTCGTGACAACTATGAATTGAGTCTCGTTGATCCAATTGACGAGAAATGTAAACATCAGCCCGCCAGAACCATATTCGTCTGCATTTCTTTTCTCCAATTGCTGCATTTATTTTAATGGGGGAGTTTACTCAGTCAATGCCATGTCACAAAGTCCGAATGATTAAGAAGAGAGAAGATGAGCACCGAAAATGGGTCGAAGATGATGGAGAAAGGTAGAGAAAACGACAAGTTTACGAATGAAGTAACCTGTACGCGCAGACACTGGTGGCGTCCATGACATTAGTAGCAGAGTCAACGACCGTCTGCTCGTTTTCGAAGAATCATTCAACTGAATTGGGCCAGAAAACATTTGCTTGAGACATGCAAAGATAGGTTTGTAGTACAGTTTGGACGGGAAGGAGGGAGACCAAGTTGCTAAGTTTTGCTCCCACCAAGTACAATCAAGTCATAATAAAATAAAACGATGTCTTCGTTTGGTGAAGTTTAAGGAGCAATAAATTTATTTAAGTGGAGACTTTAGAGCAGTCCTCATCTCCAAGCATAACAATGTTCAACGCAATGTGGTGAGCACTGAGCAGAGCTTCACAATAAATAATTATGAAGTCAAATATGAAGTCAATGAGAACATATTGAATGAAAGAGTCAGGGTATAGATAGTTGAATTAGATGTAATTGCAGCTCTTGATTCATGTTTATTGATAAGATTAAATTTTGTTACTTGCGGGCTTTTTCTGAGCCCTAGACGATTCTACTATTCCGTTGAAAGAAACAAATTCTATTTTCGTGCTAGTGGATTTTTGAGATTTGATAAGTATCAAAAGACTTGATAAAAGAGTTTGTTACCAACAATTTTTTTGTTATCGGTTCTCATTTGAATTTGCATATTACTAACATTTATTTGTTCTATTTATTTATCAACTTTTCTATGAATTACCACCTTTATTTATCTCATTACCAACTCTTTTTATAATCACAAATCTCAATTAAAGTAATTGTCAACTTTTCACGTACCAACTAATAATGCATTACCAGCTCCCTGCATGAGTCAATTACTAATATTTAATTGGTCTTTTCTTTTAAATACCAACTTGCCTACTCTTTGACCCACAAAAAAGAAAAAAAGCTTCTCTCATCCTTTACCAATTTTTATGTGCCTTTCTACCAAACAGCTTAAATTTGCCAACTATAAATGATTTATCAATCTTTATTTGTGACTTAGGGTGCGTTTGGCTGCACCATATTTCTGTTCCTAAGAACAGAAATTTCTGTTATTTTTGCCCTTGAACAAAAAACGAATATAAACGCGTTTTGATGCTCCTTTTTTTTCGCTCCTGCGAAAAAGTTAAAATGTAAACAAAGAACACAAAAAGCTCGCTTTTATTTCTAACAAAAATCTAAACACTTCTCTTTTTTATTTTTTTTTCTTCTTTTTTCTTTCTTTTCTTTTGGCGGCTGGGTCTCGCCCAGCCCACGGCGAGGCCGAGCTCGCCAGCGGCCCGGCGAGGCCGAGCTCGCCAAACACTGTGCTTGGCCTCGCGAGGGCTTCCGGCGAGCCTCCGCCATGGTCGGGCGAGGTCACGGCCACTGCTGCCATGGTCGAGGCTTCCAACTGTACCAAAGAAGAAAAAAAAAAAAATAAGAAAATAAGAAAGAAAATAGAAAAATAAAATAAAAATATTAAAAATAAAAGAAATAAAAATTATACAAATTTACCAAACGTGTTTCTATTCTTTTTATATTTCTCGAACGTATTTACTAAACGCATTTTTTGTTCAAAATGTCCTTAGAACGTAAAAACACTTTTTTCTATTTTCGTTCTTTAGAAACAATTTTTAAATAGAAACGTTACCAAACGCACCCTTACTTTTCTTAGATAGTTAACTAGCTAACTAAGTTATCAATAGAGTTGCTTATTAGTATTTATTTGTTGCTATTATATTCACCAACTTTTTCTATTGAGTTATCACTTTTATTTGCTCTACTAACAAACTTTTTTACCAATTCATTTTGAAAATTGTCAAGTTGAGTGATTGAATTTTCTCTAATTCCAACTAGCTTTACATTACCAACACTTATTTGAGTTATTTACCAATATTTATTTGGATTATTTTGCTATTAATTTACCATCCGCTTCTAGATCTAACAACAAAAATGCATCTTGCATTGTTAACCACATTTATTTACCTATATTAGTGACACCTCATGTTTACTAACCATTATATAGAAAAACCATTTTTTAATATAACTTACTATCTTTTCTCCGATTAAGTTACCACATTTATTTAGTACTTATTAATATTTATTTTCGTTTTAAATTACCATTTTTATTTACCTTACTCATTAATCATTTTATACAATTCTATGACTAGTTAATCTAGCGTTATTAACTCTCTGAGTTCATTACTGACATTTATTGGATTTTCTTTAAATAATCAACTTTTATTTCTGACATACTCATCTAGTCATCTTATTATTTGGTTCAAAGGTTAACACAGCAGAACATTTATGCGTTTTTCTTCCTTCCTCTACTTCAGAAGCACAAGCAGCCTTCGCTCATTGGCAAGATTCACGAGACATGGCGAGCGGTGAAGACTATGCGAAGAAGCAGGCAAGCCAGAACCGGCAGTCCAGGAAGTTACAAGGTGTTCGTGGTGGCCCTCATATCCTCCCAATCACTCAAAAAACGAGTCCATACACTGTCTTCTCCGCTGGTTGTACAGGCGGAAGACGAATGATTACTTCCTTCAGAGTTCTACTCACACATAGAGACCAGCAATTTTACATGATTAAATTCTCAATATGATACAAACATCACAAGACCTGAACATCTGAAAGAGTTGGTCATGACTACATATGCTAGTTTGATTTTCTTAATGTACACTGAAGCTGATCATGACTGTAATTTGCCTACTGGGGTTCGATCCTTGAAGGTGGGAAGCCCCACTATACTCTGAGAAGTCTTCATTGCCGTAGGGATGTGCAGCATACCCTTACTCGCCTCCTCATAACTGGCTGAAGTGGTCGCCGATTCGGCCTTGATTCAAACCCGCGAAAACCATGATGTTCTCGATTTCCTTCACCACCTCTCCCATGGTTGGCCTGTCTGCTCCTGATTCTTCCACACATCTCATTGCTAACTCCACAAACCTCTCGAGACCCTTCAAAGACGTGCCCAAACCAATGGCAGGGTCGAGAATCCCCTGCAGATTGTACAAATCTTTGTCCTTATTCATGAGCATCCTCACTTCTCTCACAATATATCTGCCCCGCTCTATTGGCCTTCTGGCTGCAAGGAGTTCCAGCATCAATATCCGAAGCCATAGACATCGCTCTTCTCAGTCAGCTGCTGCGCCATGTAGTATTCAGGATCCAAGTAGCCCTACAGAAGAATATAGCATGATTGGTTTGTAAACTCATCAAGAAGGCTACACGAACACTAATGCCTTAAGCTCTATGACCCTTTCTCAATGGCTTTGGTAAATTAATTGTCTCTCATATGACTGCAGAAATTATCATGATAATCATCCATACTGAAAAGAACAATCATCTTATATTGTTTTCCAAAAGAGACTCCTGACCAAAACCTGAAAAGTGCACTTTTCCAGACAATCACTGGGTTCTCACTAACATGGATTGTTTTAGGAATCAGGGAACACATGCGAAATTTCTGTACTGCCAAGAAAAGTTTGAATATCTAACGTTAGACTAAAGCTCATTACTGACCATTGTTCCTTTTACTTGAGTGGTGACATGACCCCTTTCACCATCTCCCATGGGCTTGGAGAGACCAAAATCAGCAACCTTCGCATTCAAGTGATCATCCAATAGGATGTTGGTTGATTTTATGTCCCTATGTATGATCGGAGGATTAGCAAGCTCATGAAGATAAGCCAGACCTCGGGCTGCACCAATGGCTACTTTGAGTCTTCTGCCCAATCCAACCTGATCCCCGACTTTCCTGCTAGTTGAAACTTGTAATTGTGAACACAAATGATATGGGCGAGGAATTGTTTCTTAAAAAACCTAAAATCCACACGAATGCCTTCAACATAAGAAACTTGAGAGGAGATACCTGAGAGACTCTCTTGAGGGTACCATTTGGAAGGAACTCGTACACTAGCAATTTTTCTCCTTGCTCAAGACAAAAACCGACAAGGCTGACAAGATTCTTGTGGTGGACTCGATAGAAGCTCAATCTCATTTTTGAACTCGACTCCACCCTGCATAGATCCCTGCTGTGCTCGTTTTATGGCGACAAGATTTCCAGTGGAAGAGTACCCTTGTAGACCTGCCAGCAACAACAAAAGTTATAATTTGGCCAGTTTTCAGGACAGCTGATGATTTTGAAGACAAAAAAAAAAATTTCACAACGATGGCACCGTACCAATACATTTTTCAGATTAAAGAGACAACCAGAAATTAAGGCAAGAAAATTTTTAGATACATTTACTGTTTAGGAATTTAATTCAATCATGATCAACTTAAATGGAAACATCTAGATAAGACAAGCGGTTGGAAAATTTAAAGCTGTGTGAAAATATATGATTCTCTTGAAAGAGAAGAAAACTAAGTACAAACAAATGTGTAGCAATACATGACTTTGCCCATCTCTCAGCTTAACTTTTTCTCTGTATGAGCAAACTCACATCCGGTTTTGTCAAGTCTAAGAAGCCCTTATCTGTTCATGTGAAATTCTAAGGGAGATGTCAAACTCAGTAATTGTCATACGTTATTGAGTGTGCCTATGCTTCCAACAAGGTGGCGAATAAATGGAACTTATACAGAAGATTTTTCTTGTTAACATGAAGACTGTGAAAGGCTTTGGGGACATTATAAAGAGTATAGAGCAAGGGTATGCTAATTGAGGTTCCTCTTAACAGAACTGAGAGCCAAGAGAGTAAACCTTTCCATAGCCGCCAGATCCAATTTCGTTGGCTTCGAGAAGTTGTTGGTGTATTTCTTTAGCTCTTCAAGAGAAACCATCTTGCTCCTTGGAGTTGGGGGATGCCGCCACTCTCATTTGGGTCCCAGTTTACTGCATTTCCACAAATAGCAACTACTTACTTCCGAATCAGAGACAAGCTATGGCAAGTCTGCAGTTGTTAAATTATTGATCCAATTTCTATAAACTTCAAACTTCAAAATAGAATTGAGCTAGAGAAGTCAAGAAACATCCTAGAAGAGTCCATAAAATTATCTCCACAAATGGCACAGATTTTTTCCTAGAAGAGTTGGTTGTTCAAGAAAAAAAATTGTAAAGAATCTACTAGAAGTCAAAGATGGTGGGCCATAAGTCGGTAAGCAAGCTCCTTCCCCTTCCCTTTGCACTAAAACGAAATAATAAAATACTTCTTTTTGTTCCCCTGTACTTGCTGCCGCTCTTTTTACACATTCTTATTATCACTTTGCCTTGCCCACTTTGTTCATAGTTCTTTTGCTCTGTTGATAATTCACATACAAAAATACCCCTTGCACACACATCAAACACACGCTTCGCAAATACCAACGGCAGTGAATCCGCCCATACCAAAGGGGTTGCTTTGCTCTGTAGCCTTTTCTGCTCTTTTCTTTTGACGAAAGCATAAACCCGCAAGAGCCAATAGCGAGAGGAGAACAAAAAACCACCAGCTGCTGCACCAACGATAACTCCGATGTTTGACGATTTTGTGGATGGAGTTGGTACTGTACTCCAGTGAGACAGAGGGAGAGAGATTGTTGTTGGTATGATGAAGATATAAAGATAATCTAGATAGAAAAGGCAGCAGAATGTGTGTCTCTGTTAAATAGTTGGAGATATTACCATCAAAGTTCATGTACTGATCGCCGATGAAATAGAAAGGCCCAAATAATGCTGAAGGCTGGTAAGTCTGATTACTGAGCACAAAGCCAACACTGTTTATGCCAGTCCGATTGAAATGAACCCTCGGATGGGAAGACCGCCAGATTCAGTCTAAGGTAATTATATGAATCCTTACGTGGATCACTCAGCGAGATGGAATCTACTGGAAGTTGATAGGACTGAAAGAGTTTATCATAGAGCTTGCAAGGTTCTTGAAATAAGTCGAGTTTCCTAAACCTGAGAAAGAAGGAGCCCTGAAGGCCAAAGTTCCTGTGTAAGGATAGCTGCATTTACAGTTGGGGCTGGATGTCTGATTTGAATTGCAAAGGGGTGGGATGCAACTATTAGGCGGTGTTGAGTATAAGGTGGTGTTGGTTTGTGGAATGGTACAGTAACTTTGCCCAATTGCTCCTGTTTCTTGACAAATCGGGTTATCAACAAGTCTGCAGAAACACAATTATACAGGCACAACATTAGCAGTAAAACTGTGTAAAAAAGCATTCTCGATTCATCTTGCGACACGGTGAGTGAAAGGGCCTGAGAGCTTTATATGACTTTACATCACTGCGACACTGTAAACTCCAGTATTTCTGCTTGAAGCATCAATAAGATTGATCTGCAAATCAATGAGTTGCAATTGATTGCTATGGCTGGTGCCTATCCAAGGTTCCATTCAAATTGTTGTTTTTTAAGACCCTGACATCACAAGAAAACTCACATGTTCAGCCATCATCCCTAATGTCCAAGTTCAAATGCACCAGGAAGTCAATTGAATGAAGCAGGTCGAGTTTTGAAGAAGTATACATCCATTACATTGATGTCAGTATTGAGATCGAGATGACACTTACACACTTTGCAAACTGAAAATGCTGAAGAGGATGACGGGTATGGCTCGAACTTGGTGTGTTCCAGCATTCTAAAATTGA
>CM024722.1:54585113-54598197 GCA_014182545.1 Eucalyptus globulus | reverse complement strand
TAAACCCTAAACCCTAAACCCTAAACCCTAAACCCTAAACCCTAAACCCTAAACCCTAAACCCTAAACCCTAAACCCTAAACCCTAAACCCTAAACCCTAAACCCTAAACCCTAAACCCTAAACCCTAAACCCTAAACCCTAAACCCTAAACCCTAAACCCTAAACCCTAAACCCTAAACCCTAAACCCTAAACCCTAAACCCTAAAACCCTAAACCCTAAACCCTAAACCCTAAACCCTAAACCCTAAACCCTAAACCCTAAACCCTAAACCCTAAACCCTAAACCCTAAACCCTAAACCCTAAACCCTAAACCCTAAACCCTAAACCCTAAACCCTAAACCCTAAACCCTAAACCCTAAACCCTAAACCCTAAACCCTAAACCCTAAACCCTAAACCCTAAACCCTAAACCCTAAACCCTAAACCCTAAACCCTAAACCCTAAACCCTAAACCCTAAACCCTAAACCCTAAACCCTAAACCCTAAACCCTAAACCCTAAACCCTAAACCCTAAACCCTAAACCCTAAACCCTAAACCCTAAACCCTAAACCCTAAACCCTAAACCCTAAACCCTAAACCCTAAACCCTAAACCCTAAACCCTAAACCCTAAACCCTAAACCCTAAACCCTAAACCCTAAACCCTAAACCCTAAACCCTAAACCCTAAACCCTAAACCCTAAACCCTAAACCCTAAACCCTAAACCCTAAACCCTAAACCCTAAACCCTAAACCCTAAACCCTAAACCCTAAACCCTAAACCCTAAACCCTAAACCCTAAACCCTAAACCCTAAACCCTAAACCCTAAACCCTAAACCCTAAACCCTAAACCCTAAACCCTAAACCCTAAACCCTAAACCCTAAACCCTAAACCCTAAACCCTAAACCCTAAACCCTAAACCCTAAACCCTAAACCCTAAACCCTAAACCCTAAACCCTAAACCCTAAACCCTAAACCCTAAACCCTAAACCCTAAACCCTAAACCCTAAACCCTAAACCCTAAACCCTAAACCCTAAACCCTAAACCCTAAACCCTAAACCCTAAACCCTAAACCCTAAACCCTAAACCCTAAACCCTAAACCCTAAACCCTAAACCCTAAACCCTAAACCCTAAACCCTAAACCCTAAACCCTAAACCCTAAACCCTAAACCCTAAACCCTAAACCCTAAACCCTAAACCCTAAACCCTAAACCCTAAACCCTAAACCCTAAACCCTAAACCCTAAACCCTAAACCCTAAACCCTAAACCCTAAACCCTAAACCCTAAACCCTAAACCCTAAACCCTAAACCCTAAACCCTAAACCCTAAACCCTAAACCCTAAACCCTAAACCCTAAACCCTAAACCCTAAACCCTAAACCCTAAACCCTAAACCCTAAACCCTAAACCCTAAACCCTAAACCCTAAACCCTAAACCCTAAACCCTAAACCCTAAACCCTAAACCCTAAACCCTAAACCCTAAACCCTAAACCCTAAACCCTAAACCCTAAACCCTAAACCCTAAACCCTAAACCCTAAACCCTAAACCCTAAACCCTAAACCCTAAACCCTAAACCCTAAACCCTAAACCCTAAACCCTAAACCCTAAACCCTAAACCCTAAACCCTAAACCCTAAACCCTAAACCCTAAACCCTAAACCCTAAACCCTAAACCCTAAACCCTAAACCCTAAACCCTAAACCCTAAACCCTAAACCCTAAACCCTAAACCCTAAACCCTAAACCCTAAACCCTAAACCCTAAACCCTAAACCCTAAACCCTAAACCCTAAACCCTAAACCCTAAACCCTAAACCCTAAACCCTAAACCCTAAACCCTAAACCCTAAACCCTAAACCCTAAACCCTAAACCCTAAACCCTAAACCCTAAACCCTAAACCCTAAACCCTAAACCCTAAACCCTAAACCCTAAACCCTAAACCCTAAACCCTAAACCCTAAACCCTAAACCCTAAACCCTAAACCCTAAACCCTAAACCCTAAACCCTAAACCCTAAACCCTAAACCCTAAACCCTAAACCCTAAACCCTAAACCCTAAACCCTAAACCCTAAACCCTAAACCCTAAACCCTAAACCCTAAACCCTAAACCCTAAACCCTAAACCCTAAACCCTAAACCCTAAACCCTAAACCCTAAACCCTAAACCCTAAACCCTAAACCCTAAACCCTAAACCCTAAACCCTAAACCCTAAACCCTAAACCCTAAACCCTAAACCCTAAACCCTAAACCCTAAACCCTAAACCCTAAACCCTAAACCCTAAACCCTAAACCCTAAACCCTAAACCCTAAACCCTAAACCCTAAACCCTAAACCCTAAACCCTAAACCCTAAACCCTAAACCCTAAACCCTAAACCCTAAACCCTAAACCCTAAACCCTAAACCCTAAACCCTAAACCCTAAACCCTAAACCCTAAACCCTAAACCCTAAACCCTAAACCCTAAACCCTAAACCCTAAACCCTAAACCCTAAACCCTAAACCCTAAACCCTAAACCCTAAACCCTAAACCCTAAACCCTAAACCCTAAACCCTAAACCCTAAACCCTAAACCCTAAACCCTAAACCCTAAACCCTAAACCCTAAACCCTAAACCCTAAACCCTAAACCCTAAACCCTAAACCCTAAACCCTAAACCCTAAACCCTAAACCCTAAACCCTAAACCCTAAACCCTAAACCCTAAACCCTAAACCCTAAACCCTAAACCCTAAACCCTAAACCCTAAACCCTAAACCCTAAACCCTAAACCCTAAACCCTAAACCCTAAACCCTAAACCCTAAACCCTAAACCCTAAACCCTAAACCCTAAACCCTAAACCCTAAACCCTAAACCCTAAACCCTAAACCCTAAACCCTAAACCCTAAACCCTAAACCCTAAACCCTAAACCCTAAACCCTAAACCCTAAACCCTAAACCCTAAACCCTAAACCCTAAACCCTAAACCCTAAACCCTAAACCCTAAACCCTAAACCCTAAACCCTAAACCCTAAACCCTAAACCCTAAACCCTAAACCCTAAACCCTAAACCCTAAACCCTAAACCCTAAACCCTAAACCCTAAACCCTAAACCCTAAACCCTAAACCCTAAACCCTAAACCCTAAACCCTAAACCCTAAACCCTAAACCCTAAACCCTAAACCCTAAACCCTAAACCCTAAACCCTAAACCCTAAACCCTAAACCCTAAACCCTAAACCCTAAACCCTAAACCCTAAACCCTAAACCCTAAACCCTAAACCCTAAACCCTAAACCCTAAACCCTAAACCCTAAACCCTAAACCCTAAACCCTAAACCCTAAACCCTAAACCCTAAACCCTAAACCCTAAACCCTAAACCCTAAACCCTAAACCCTAAACCCTAAACCCTAAACCCTAAACCCTAAACCCTAAACCCTAAACCCTAAACCCTAAACCCTAAACCCTAAACCCTAAACCCTAAACCCTAAACCCTAAACCCTAAACCCTAAACCCTAAACCCTAAACCCTAAACCCTAAACCCTAAACCCTAAACCCTAAACCCTAAACCCTAAACCCTAAACCCTAAACCCTAAACCCTAAACCCTAAACCCTAAACCCTAAACCCTAAACCCTAAACCCTAAACCCTAAACCCTAAACCCTAAACCCTAAACCCTAAACCCTAAACCCTAAACCCTAAACCCTAAACCCTAAACCCTAAACCCTAAACCCTAAACCCTAAACCCTAAACCCTAAACCCTAAACCCTAAACCCTAAACCCTAAACCCTAAACCCTAAACCCTAAACCCTAAACCCTAAACCCTAAACCCTAAACCCTAAACCCTAAACCCTAAACCCTAAACCCTAAACCCTAAACCCTAAACCCTAAACCCTAAACCCTAAACCCTAAACCCTAAACCCTAAACCCTAAACCCTAAACCCTAAACCCTAAACCCTAAACCCTAAACCCTAAACCCTAAACCCTAAACCCTAAACCCTAAACCCTAAACCCTAAACCCTAAACCCTAAACCCTAAACCCTAAACCCTAAACCCTAAACCCTAAACCCTAAACCCTAAACCCTAAACCCTAAACCCTAAACCCTAAACCCTAAACCCTAAACCCTAAACCCTAAACCCTAAACCCTAAACCCTAAACCCTAAACCCTAAACCCTAAACCCTAAACCCTAAACCCTAAACCCCCTAAACCCTAAACCCTAAACCCTAAACCCTAAACCCTAAACCCTAAACCCTAAACCCTAAACCCTAAACCCTAAACCCTAAACCCTAAACCCTAAACCCTAAACCCTAAACCCTAAACCCTAAACCCTAAACCCTAAACCCTAAACCCTAAACCCTAAACCCTAAACCCTAAACCCTAAACCCTAAACCCTAAACCCTAAACCCTAAACCCTAAACCCTAAACCCTAAACCCTAAACCCTAAACCCTAAACCCTAAACCCTAAACCCTAAACCCTAAACCCTAAACCCTAAACCCTAAACCCTAAACCCTAAACCCTAAACCCTAAACCCTAAACCCTAAACCCTAAACCCTAAACCCTAAACCCTAAACCCTAAACCCTAAACCCTAAACCCTAAACCCTAAACCCTAAACCCTAAACCCTAAACCCTAAACCCTAAACCCTAAACCCTAAACCCTAAACCCTAAACCCTAAACCCTAAACCCTAAACCCTAAACCCTAAACCCTAAACCCTAAACCCTAAACCCTAAACCCTAAACCCTAAACCCTAAACCCTAAACCCTAAACCCTAAACCCTAAACCCTAAACCCTAAACCCTAAACCCTAAACCCTAAACCCTAAACCCTAAACCCTAAACCCTAAACCCTAAACCCTAAACCCTAAACCCTAAACCCTAAACCCTAAACCCTAAACCCTAAACCCTAAACCCTAAACCCTAAACCCTAAACCCTAAACCCTAAACCCTAAACCCTAAACCCTAAACCCTAAACCCTAAACCCTAAACCCTAAACCCTAAACCCTAAACCCTAAACCCTAAACCCTAAACCCTAAACCCTAAACCCTAAACCCTAAACCCTAAACCCTAAACCCTAAACCCTAAACCCTAAACCCTAAACCCTAAACCCTAAACCCTAAACCCTAAACCCTAAACCCTAAACCCTAAACCCTAAACCCTAAACCCTAAACCCTAAACCCTAAACCCTAAACCCTAAACCCTAAACCCTAAACCCTAAACCCTAAACCCTAAACCCTAAACCCTAAACCCTAAACCCTAAACCCTAAACCCTAAACCCTAAACCCTAAACCCTAAACCCTAAACCCTAAACCCTAAACCCTAAACCCTAAACCCTAAACCCTAAACCCTAAACCCTAAACCCTAAACCCTAAACCCTAAACCCTAAACCCTAAACCCTAAACCCTAAACCCTAAACCCTAAACCCTAAACCCTAAACCCTAAACCCTAAACCCTAAACCCTAAACCCTAAACCCTAAACCCTAAACCCTAAACCCTAAACCCTAAACCCTAAACCCTAAACCCTAAACCCTAAACCCTAAACCCTAAACCCTAAACCCTAAACCCTAAACCCTAAACCCTAAACCCTAAACCCTAAACCCTAAACCCTAAACCCTAAACCCTAAACCCTAAACCCTAAACCCTAAACCCTAAACCCTAAACCCTAAACCCTAAACCCTAAACCCTAAACCCTAAACCCTAAACCCTAAACCCTAAACCCTAAACCCTAAACCCTAAACCCTAAACCCTAAACCCTAAACCCTAAACCCTAAACCCTAAACCCTAAACCCTAAACCCTAAACCCTAAACCCTAAACCCTAAACCCTAAACCCTAAACCCTAAACCCTAAACCCTAAACCCTAAACCCTAAACCCTAAACCCTAAACCCTAAACCCTAAACCCTAAACCCTAAACCCTAAACCCTAAACCCTAAACCCTAAACCCTAAACCCTAAACCCTAAACCCTAAACCCTAAACCCTAAACCCTAAACCCTAAACCCTAAACCCTAAACCCTAAACCCTAAACCCTAAACCCTAAACCCTAAACCCTAAACCCTAAACCCTAAACCCTAAACCCTAAACCCTAAACCCTAAACCCTAAACCCTAAACCCTAAACCCTAAACCCTAAACCCTAAACCCTAAACCCTAAACCCTAAACCCTAAACCCTAAACCCTAAACCCTAAACCCTAAACCCTAAACCCTAAACCCTAAACCCTAAACCCTAAACCCTAAACCCTAAACCCTAAACCCTAAACCCTAAACCCTAAACCCTAAACCCTAAACCCTAAACCCTAAACCCTAAACCCTAAACCCTAAACCCTAAACCCTAAACCCTAAACCCTAAACCCTAAACCCTAAACCCTAAACCCTAAACCCTAAACCCTAAACCCTAAACCCTAAACCCTAAACCCTAAACCCTAAACCCTAAACCCTAAACCCTAAACCCTAAACCCTAAACCCTAAACCCTAAACCCTAAACCCTAAACCCTAAACCCTAAACCCTAAACCCTAAACCCTAAACCCTAAACCCTAAACCCTAAACCCTAAACCCTAAACCCTAAACCCTAAACCCTAAACCCTAAACCCTAAACCCTAAACCCTAAACCCTAAACCCTAAACCCTAAACCCTAAACCCTAAACCCTAAACCCTAAACCCTAAACCCTAAACCCTAAACCCTAAACCCTAAACCCTAAACCCTAAACCCTAAACCCTAAACCCTAAACCCTAAACCCTAAACCCTAAACCCTAAACCCTAAACCCTAAACCCTAAACCCTAAACCCTAAACCCTAAACCCTAAACCCTAAACCCTAAACCCTAAACCCTAAACCCTAAACCCTAAACCCTAAACCCTAAACCCTAAACCCTAAACCCTAAACCCTAAACCCTAAACCCTAAACCCTAAACCCTAAACCCTAAACCCTAAACCCTAAACCCTAAACCCTAAACCCTAAACCCTAAACCCTAAACCCTAAACCCTAAACCCTAAACCCTAAACCCTAAACCCTAAACCCTAAACCCTAAACCCTAAACCCTAAACCCTAAACCCTAAACCCTAAACCCTAAACCCTAAACCCTAAACCCTAAACCCTAAACCCTAAACCCTAAACCCTAAACCCTAAACCCTAAACCCTAAACCCTAAACCCTAAACCCTAAACCCTAAACCCTAAACCCTAAACCCTAAACCCTAAACCCTAAACCCTAAACCCTAAACCCTAAACCCTAAACCCTAAACCCTAAACCCTAAACCCTAAACCCTAAACCCTAAACCCTAAACCCTAAACCCTAAACCCTAAACCCTAAACCCTAAACCCTAAACCCTAAACCCTAAACCCTAAACCCTAAACCCTAAACCCTAAACCCTAAACCCTAAACCCTAAACCCTAAACCCTAAACCCTAAACCCTAAACCCTAAACCCTAAACCCTAAACCCTAAACCCTAAACCCTAAACCCTAAACCCTAAACCCTAAACCCTAAACCCTAAACCCTAAACCCTAAACCCTAAACCCTAAACCCTAAACCCTAAACCCTAAACCCTAAACCCTAAACCCTAAACCCTAAACCCTAAACCCTAAACCCTAAACCCTAAACCCTAAACCCTAAACCCTAAACCCTAAACCCTAAACCCTAAACCCTAAACCCTAAACCCTAAACCCTAAACCCTAAACCCTAAACCCTAAACCCTAAACCCTAAACCCTAAACCCTAAACCCTAAACCCTAAACCCTAAACCCTAAACCCTAAACCCTAAACCCTAAACCCTAAACCCTAAACCCTAAACCCTAAACCCTAAACCCTAAACCCTAAACCCTAAACCCTAAACCCTAAACCCTAAACCCTAAACCCTAAACCCTAAACCCTAAACCCTAAACCCTAAACCCTAAACCCTAAACCCTAAACCCTAAACCCTAAACCCTAAACCCTAAACCCTAAACCCTAAACCCTAAACCCTAAACCCTAAACCCTAAACCCTAAACCCTAAACCCTAAACCCTAAACCCTAAACCCTAAACCCTAAACCCTAAACCCTAAACCCTAAACCCTAAACCCTAAACCCTAAACCCTAAACCCTAAACCCTAAACCCTAAACCCTAAACCCTAAACCCTAAACCCTAAACCCTAAACCCTAAACCCTAAACCCTAAACCCTAAACCCTAAACCCTAAACCCTAAACCCTAAACCCTAAACCCTAAACCCTAAACCCTAAACCCTAAACCCTAAACCCTAAACCCTAAACCCTAAACCCTAAACCCTAAACCCTAAACCCTAAACCCTAAACCCTAAACCCTAAACCCTAAACCCTAAACCCTAAACCCTAAACCCTAAACCCTAAACCCTAAACCCTAAACCCTAAACCCTAAACCCTAAACCCTAAACCCTAAACCCTAAACCCTAAACCCTAAACCCTAAACCCTAAACCCTAAACCCTAAACCCTAAACCCTAAACCCTAAACCCTAAACCCTAAACCCTAAACCCTAAACCCTAAACCCTAAACCCTAAACCCTAAACCCTAAACCCTAAACCCTAAACCCTAAACCCTAAACCCTAAACCCTAAACCCTAAACCCTAAACCCTAAACCCTAAACCCTAAACCCTAAACCCTAAACCCTAAACCCTAAACCCTAAACCCTAAACCCTAAACCCTAAACCCTAAACCCTAAACCCTAAACCCTAAACCCTAAACCCTAAACCCTAAACCCTAAACCCTAAACCCTAAACCCTAAACCCTAAACCCTAAACCCTAAACCCTAAACCCTAAACCCTAAACCCTAAACCCTAAACCCTAAACCCTAAACCCTAAACCCTAAACCCTAAACCCTAAACCCTAAACCCTAAACCCTAAACCCTAAACCCTAAACCCTAAACCCTAAACCCTAAACCCTAAACCCTAAACCCTAAACCCTAAACCCTAAACCCTAAACCCTAAACCCTAAACCCTAAACCCTAAACCCTAAACCCTAAACCCTAAACCCTAAACCCTAAACCCTAAACCCTAAACCCTAAACCCTAAACCCTAAACCCTAAACCCTAAACCCTAAACCCTAAACCCTAAACCCTAAACCCTAAACCCTAAACCCTAAACCCTAAACCCTAAACCCTAAACCCTAAACCCTAAACCCTAAACCCTAAACCCTAAACCCTAAACCCTAAACCCTAAACCCTAAACCCTAAACCCTAAACCCTAAACCCTAAACCCTAAACCCTAAACCCTAAACCCTAAACCCTAAACCCTAAACCCTAAACCCTAAACCCTAAACCCTAAACCCTAAACCCTAAACCCTAAACCCTAAACCCTAAACCCTAAACCCTAAACCCTAAACCCTAAACCCTAAACCCTAAACCCTAAACCCTAAACCCTAAACCCTAAACCCTAAACCCTAAACCCTAAACCCTAAACCCTAAACCCTAAACCCTAAACCCTAAACCCTAAACCCTAAACCCTAAACCCTAAACCCTAAACCCTAAACCCTAAACCCTAAACCCTAAACCCTAAACCCTAAACCCTAAACCCTAAACCCTAAACCCTAAACCCTAAACCCTAAACCCTAAACCCTAAACCCTAAACCCTAAACCCTAAACCCTAAACCCTAAACCCTAAACCCTAAACCCTAAACCCTAAACCCTAAACCCTAAACCCTAAACCCTAAACCCTAAACCCTAAACCCTAAACCCTAAACCCTAAACCCTAAACCCTAAACCCTAAACCCTAAACCCTAAACCCTAAACCCTAAACCCTAAACCCTAAACCCTAAACCCTAAACCCTAAACCCTAAACCCTAAACCCTAAACCCTAAACCCTAAACCCTAAACCCTAAACCCTAAACCCTAAACCCTAAACCCTAAACCCTAAACCCTAAACCCTAAACCCTAAACCCTAAACCCTAAACCCTAAACCCTAAACCCTAAACCCTAAACCCTAAACCCTAAACCCTAAACCCTAAACCCTAAACCCTAAACCCTAAACCCTAAACCCTAAACCCTAAACCCTAAACCCTAAACCCTAAACCCTAAACCCTAAACCCTAAACCCTAAACCCTAAACCCTAAACCCTAAACCCTAAACCCTAAACCCTAAACCCTAAACCCTAAACCCTAAACCCTAAACCCTAAACCCTAAACCCTAAACCCTAAACCCTAAACCCTAAACCCTAAACCCTAAACCCTAAACCCTAAACCCTAAACCCTAAACCCTAAACCCTAAACCCTAAACCCTAAACCCTAAACCCTAAACCCTAAACCCTAAACCCTAAACCCTAAACCCTAAACCCTAAACCCTAAACCCTAAACCCTAAACCCTAAACCCTAAACCCTAAACCCTAAACCCTAAACCCTAAACCCTAAACCCTAAACCCTAAACCCTAAACCCTAAACCCTAAACCCTAAACCCTAAACCCTAAACCCTAAACCCTAAACCCTAAACCCTAAACCCTAAACCCTAAACCCTAAACCCTAAACCCTAAACCCTAAACCCTAAACCCTAAACCCTAAACCCTAAACCCTAAACCCTAAACCCTAAACCCTAAACCCTAAACCCTAAACCCTAAACCCTAAACCCTAAACCCTAAACCCTAAACCCTAAACCCTAAACCCTAAACCCTAAACCCTAAACCCTAAACCCTAAACCCTAAACCCTAAACCCTAAACCCTAAACCCTAAACCCTAAACCCTAAACCCTAAACCCTAAACCCTAAACCCTAAACCCTAAACCCTAAACCCTAAACCCTAAACCCTAAACCCTAAACCCTAAACCCTAAACCCTAAACCCTAAACCCTAAACCCTAAACCCTAAACCCTAAACCCTAAACCCTAAACCCTAAACCCTAAACCCTAAACCCTAAACCCTAAACCCTAAACCCTAAACCCTAAACCCTAAACCCTAAACCCTAAACCCTAAACCCTAAACCCTAAACCCTAAACCCTAAACCCTAAACCCTAAACCCTAAACCCTAAACCCTAAACCCTAAACCCTAAACCCTAAACCCTAAACCCTAAACCCTAAACCCTAAACCCTAAACCCTAAACCCTAAACCCTAAACCCTAAACCCTAAACCCTAAACCCTAAACCCTAAACCCTAAACCCTAAACCCTAAACCCTAAACCCTAAACCCTAAACCCTAAACCCTAAACCCTAAACCCTAAACCCTAAACCCTAAACCCTAAACCCTAAACCCTAAACCCTAAACCCTAAACCCTAAACCCTAAACCCTAAACCCTAAACCCTAAACCCTAAACCCTAAACCCTAAACCCTAAACCCTAAACCCTAAACCCTAAACCCTAAACCCTAAACCCTAAACCCTAAACCCTAAACCCTAAACCCTAAACCCTAAACCCTAAACCCTAAACCCTAAACCCTAAACCCTAAACCCTAAACCCTAAACCCTAAACCCTAAACCCTAAACCCTAAACCCTAAACCCTAAACCCTAAACCCTAAACCCTAAACCCTAAACCCTAAACCCTAAACCCTAAACCCTAAACCCTAAACCCTAAACCCTAAACCCTAAACCCTAAACCCTAAACCCTAAACCCTAAACCCTAAACCCTAAACCCTAAACCCTAAACCCTAAACCCTAAACCCTAAACCCTAAACCCTAAACCCTAAACCCTAAACCCTAAACCCTAAACCCTAAACCCTAAACCCTAAACCCTAAACCCTAAACCCTAAACCCTAAACCCTAAACCCTAAACCCTAAACCCTAAACCCTAAACCCTAAACCCTAAACCCTAAACCCTAAACCCTAAACCCTAAACCCTAAACCCTAAACCCTAAACCCTAAACCCTAAACCCTAAACCCTAAACCCTAAACCCTAAACCCTAAACCCTAAACCCTAAACCCTAAACCCTAAACCCTAAACCCTAAACCCTAAACCCTAAACCCTAAACCCTAAACCCTAAACCCTAAACCCTAAACCCTAAACCCTAAACCCTAAACCCTAAACCCTAAACCCTAAACCCTAAACCCTAAACCCTAAACCCTAAACCCTAAACCCTAAACCCTAAACCCTAAACCCTAAACCCTAAACCCTAAACCCTAAACCCTAAACCCTAAACCCTAAACCCTAAACCCTAAACCCTAAACCCTAAACCCTAAACCCTAAACCCTAAACCCTAAACCCTAAACCCTAAACCCTAAACCCTAAACCCTAAACCCTAAACCCTAAACCCTAAACCCTAAACCCTAAACCCTAAACCCTAAACCCTAAACCCTAAACCCTAAACCCTAAACCCTAAACCCTAAACCCTAAACCCTAAACCCTAAACCCTAAACCCTAAACCCTAAACCCTAAACCCTAAACCCTAAACCCTAAACCCTAAACCCTAAACCCTAAACCCTAAACCCTAAACCCTAAACCCTAAACCCTAAACCCTAAACCCTAAACCCTAAACCCTAAACCCTAAACCCTAAACCCTAAACCCTAAACCCTAAACCCTAAACCCTAAACCCTAAACCCTAAACCCTAAACCCTAAACCCTAAACCCTAAACCCTAAACCCTAAACCCTAAACCCTAAACCCTAAACCCTAAACCCTAAACCCTAAACCCTAAACCCTAAACCCTAAACCCTAAACCCTAAACCCTAAACCCTAAACCCTAAACCCTAAACCCTAAACCCTAAACCCTAAACCCTAAACCCTAAACCCTAAACCCTAAACCCTAAACCCTAAACCCTAAACCCTAAACCCTAAACCCTAAACCCTAAACCCTAAACCCTAAACCCTAAACCCTAAACCCTAAACCCTAAACCCTAAACCCTAAACCCTAAACCCTAAACCCTAAACCCTAAACCCTAAACCCTAAACCCTAAACCCTAAACCCTAAACCCTAAACCCTAAACCCTAAACCCTAAACCCTAAACCCTAAACCCTAAACCCTAAACCCTAAACCCTAAACCCTAAACCCTAAACCCTAAACCCTAAACCCTAAACCCTAAACCCTAAACCCTAAACCCTAAACCCTAAACCCTAAACCCTAAACCCTAAACCCTAAACCCTAAACCCTAAACCCTAAACCCTAAACCCTAAACCCTAAACCCTAAACCCTAAACCCTAAACCCTAAACCCTAAACCCTAAACCCTAAACCCTAAACCCTAAACCCTAAACCCTAAACCCTAAACCCTAAACCCTAAAC